>APFE031498783.1:16840-99546 GCA_000404065.3 Pinus taeda
TATATATTGCAACCATATAAATTAAATGGTTGGTAAATGAAGGCCTTTCATCCACTAAACACTACATCAATAGACCCTCCTCTTGCTCCTATTGCCGCTGATATGCAATCATCTGTAAATTCATGGGTATCTGGCCTAGAGAACCATATATTCTGCGATGGATCCATATCAAATGGTAGCCAAAATCCCCCTTTGATCTTTGCCTACGTGCCAGGGGTGTTTTCACAATAATCTTTGAAGATCTGGAAGCAGCAACTCCATCCACGACTTTGTCTAGGTCTCGAAGATCACTCGACGTAAAAGGTTTTCCTCGTATGCTTGAATATGCATGTATATGAACATCTCCTAGCCTCTCTTGGAATTGGTGGAAATATAATACCAGGATGAGACCTGGTCATAGTCGCTGGCCTATGAACAAGTCTTGTTTAAATGTGGACTCTGCCATGAATACAAGAATCTAATTCATGATTACCCTCAACAAGCTTCGGCTCCCGTGGATGGCTTCCAGGAAGTTAAGAGGTGACGTCCTCCTCCACGAAAAGTCCCTCCCTCCCAAGCCCCGTCAAGAACATCTCAAGCAACCTCCAACCAGATAGTTGGACCCTCTCAAGCGGCCCCCAGTGACCCCTATAGTAATTCCCAAGCAGCCCCAATTCTCCCTTCAAGAAACCGCTTCGCTATCCTAGCATATTCGGTTGAACCAGGGCAGTCAACGATAGCTGGGGTTGTGTCCCAATCCCAAGCATCGAAGGAAATATAATAGGGGCAAGAAAACCCCAAGAATAAATAGTTGAGCAAATGTAAAACCTCGGAGGCTCATACCAACAATAAGGAAATCCAAGAAGTCCTCACCCAGATACGTCATGCTTTAGAACATGATGTGAAGATGGATCAACTCAATTATGATGAAAGGGTTATGGTCACGTATTTGCAAAACTAGGCTAAAGATGGATCAACGAATATCCCCCAAGATCAGCTAGACCAATTCCATCAAATCTACAAGGATTGGGAGAAATTCCAAGCCTTTATGGATTCCCCTCCTTAATTGGCTTTAGGTATACGAGATGAAGATACATCCACACAACATACATATACTAGCTCGGGCTTTAGGAAGAAAGACAAGGTGAACTAGAGAAGTGACCCAGGAAGTAAGGGTGATCTTAGTCAACTCAGGACAAACTAACGTCCAAACAGAGTATTATTAGTGATCCCTCCCCACCCCCTCGCTTTCCCCCTCAATGAAGTTGTTATCATGGAATATCAGACGCCTTAACTCCAAGGGGAAGTTGAGGTATCTGAAGGATAGAATCCAAACAGAGAAGCCAGACATAGTAGTCCTATAAGAAACTAAAGTGACACAAGAAAAACTTAAAGATATCGCCAGCAGGAGCTGGCATTTAGAGGAATGCATTTCACTAGATGCAAGGGGTAGTGCAGGAGATCTGGGTGTTCTATGGGACCCTCAATTCATCTCCTTCAAGCACTGGATCTCCAACCCCCATACCCTTTTAGACTAATTTGAATGCATATGATCTTCTGACAATGTTTGGTTAACATGGGCTTATAACCCTTCCCTCCCATGGATGAAAGTAATATTTCTCCATAGTCTGCGGCACCTCAGCGATATTTTGGGGGACACCAACTGGATCCTAGCTAGGGATTTCAAGCTCATAAAATATCTCAGTGAGAATAAGGGAGGAGTTCAACGATTGTATTCGATATCCCCAACATTCCGAGAAACCATCCAAGGCGTGGGAACCAAGGACATTGATTTTAAGAATTGATCCTTCACCTCGAACAACCAACAGGGAGGCAAGTATTAGATAACCTCAAAATTAGATCGTTTTCCTCTTTCTAATAACATCCTCCATCAAGATCTATTTTTTCAAGCGTCGATCCTCCCATGCCTAGGATCGGATCATTGGCTAATATGTCTTGAGATCAATCTGCAGATGGCTCCTCACAACTATCCGTTTCACTTTGAATCATTCTGGATTAACAAGCCAGACTTCCTGGCAAAGCTGGAAGAATGGTGGAAAGCAATCAGGGTGATTGGTCACAACCCAATGGAAAGTTTCCAACTAAAGATGAAAGAATTAGAAGGAAAAATTAAAGAATGGAACCGATTGGATTTCAGCAATATCCATTGGGAAAAGCGACGACTTGAAGAAGACATGCGATATATTCAACAATAGATCATCTTGGAAGGGAGAAAAGATGCCCTCATAGCCCAGGAGGGATAGCTACCAACTAATCTAGAACAACAGTGGAAATAAGAGGAAATCTTGTGGAAACAAAAATCGTGAGTCCAATGGCTCAAGGAGGGAAAATGAAACACAAAATTTTTCCACAGGACCTTGTTGAAGCATCGCTAGTATAACCAGATCTTCTACCTCAATGGCTCTGGTGGTAGATGGTTGGTGCAACATGAGGAAATTTCAGAAGAGTTGATACTCACTTCAAGACTCTATTCATAGAGCCAAATAATGATAGGAGCTAGGCAATCTCCACGATCGAGCAATGCAACATTCCAAAATATATTTCGGAAGATCAAAATGAGGCCCTTATGAGATAAATCTCCTTGGAAGAAGTGGATGAAGTGGTACGGTCTCTTCCATCAAACAAAGCCCCTGGCCTAGGTGGTTTAACCTTCAAATTCTTTAAAGCTAGCTGGAAATTTCTAAGAGATGAGATTCATCAACTAGTAGAGCACTCTCGTTGCACCCAATGGATTTTATTGGGTCTGAATGTAGCATTTCTGATGCTTATCCCTAAGAAGGATGCGACGTTGGACCCTAATGGATTTCGACCAATTGCATTTTGCAACATAATCTACAAGATTCTCTCAGGAATTCTAGTTCGATGACTCAAACCCCTGCTTCACAATATCATTGGACCCGAACAATCTTGTTTTATAGAAGGGAAACAAATAATGGATGGGATATTGGTGGCTCATGAGGTGGTGCACTCTCTTTCCTCATCCCGAACCCCAGGTATGCTTATCGAATTTTATCTCTCCAAAGCTTATGATCGGTTAAATTGAGATTATTCTTTGTTTATGCTTGCTGCTTTCAACTTCTCCCCTTCCTGGATTAGTTGGGTCAAATCCATGATTTCGGCCCCCTTCTATTCCATCCTTGTGAATGGAGCGCCCTCTCAAACCTTTCATGGATCTAGAGGACTTCTCCAAGGAGATCCCATCTCTCCTTTTCTCTTTATCATACCCGCAGAAGGATTGGGAAGAATTATCAAAGCAACTGTTGAATCCCCCAATCTCTTGGGCATCAAGATCTCGCAAGAGGCCCCTCCTCTCACACACCAACAATTTGCTGATGACAACATGTTATATGGGAAACCCACCTTAAAAGAGTCAAAGCAATTGGCATCTATTATGGCGCTATTCCAACAGGAATTTATTACCCAAATCAATGGCGACGAATCAAACATCTTCTTCTTCAATACTCATCCTAGAGTGCAAAGTCATTTGGAAAGAACTCTCATATTCAAAGTTGGCTCACTCCCCTACACTTACTTCAAAGTACCTCTGGTGTCAAACTCTCTCAATATCTCCTATTAGAGGTCGATGATATCCCACATTGGTAAGAAGTTATCAAGTTGGACCTTCCAAGTTCTGAACTCGGTAGGCCGACTTGTTCTTCTAAAGGCAGTTTCTTAAGCTATTCCCCTATATCAGCTCTCTACCCTTCTGGCCCCCAAGAGAATCTATAAGGAGCTCACGACCAAGTTCCAGAAATTTCTCTAGGCTAGATTGTAGATTGGATGAAAATGGCCCCTAGTGGCATGGGATAAGTTGTGTAAACCAAATATTCATGGTGGCCTAGGACTGAAAAATCCTAAGTTGTTATCTCATGTCCTTAGTGAAAAATTTTGGTGGCAATGGTTGCAAGGAAGACAAGAGATATGGAAGCAGCTTTGGGCATGCAAATATAGGGTTTCGGGTTGGCAGGATCCATTGCAGTACCATCATAGCCTATAAAATGAGTCCTCCATCTAGATTCGAGCAAAAGCCCACCAAGGCCTCATTCGAGATCTCGGGTTCTGGGAAATTAGGAATGGAATCAAGGCCAAATTTGGAAAGGGCTTGGATACAAAACCCTATATTGGATCAAGACCTTACCCTCGAATATCTCTAAGCATTTACCTCCCAGTTACGGGTGGTTCAAGTTAAGGACTTCTGGCAAGACCTAATCCCAGGGTCGAAATAGAGGGAATGGAAATCTTCAGCTCATTGGCCAACCCATGGCCCACCTTTGGACTGGATCTAAGACCCTAGATTCAAATATCTTCCTCCTCCACCAAGTCAACCTTTCAATATAATTTGGTAACCTTTAATAGTCTCTTCTTGTCCAATAGTTATGACTGAGCAACAACCCAAAATTTCAGCCCCTATCAACTCAATATTTCAACCCAGCTTCAACACTGCAATTTTCGCCCCTCTAGCATCTCAACAACTTCACACGTGAGAGAGAGAGAGAGATAATTTTAAATTCTTATGCTTGATAGAGATCTCCTTCTGCTTCACTATTTATTTCCTCTTCTTCGCTTGAATTTCACAACTCTTTTGGCTCCAAAAGTTTCAGATCGAACTTTATGAGTGAGTGTTTCAAATGAGGTTGAGTTGTTGCCTTTATATAGGAGATTTTTCCCCTCAGTTAGGCTGACTTATCCATTTTGAGTCTGGCTTGGTGGAGGAGGCCTAATTGACATATTTTACATTAAAATATTTTTTTTTCTTGACAAATAAAACCCAAGAATGGTCTATTACAATATGACATGGACAAGCACACTTGACATAAACCCTAGAAGCCTAAAATGGAGGCTTTGACCTATAAAAAATTGACCCAATCATGAAACCCATGCTTTAATAATTCAACTTATTTTTCTTTCTTTTGATAAATTCATTATATCATGACTCAAGTTACATTCTTCACTAGTTAAATCAGATATGGGCATCAATTAAATTAGATATATCCATTTTTCCAAGCATTCTTCCAGAGTGTTCAACTTTTATGGAGAGATTTACCTGTACAAGCACAAACCCAATCAGTAATAAACTTTCAAATATAAGTAAACACAAACCTTCAAGGTCCTCAATAATTTTGATGCTACTTTCATCATCAAGTTATCCATATAAAATTTATCAGAAGCTTTCTTCTTTCATTTCTTCAGCAGCATCAAGACATCCTTAATACATTGCAAATCGATTCATTCTTTAGTTTCATTCTTTCTTCAAGGTATTCATCATGACTACCATAATGTATCCTTTCCTTTATCCAAGCTCCCTCTCAACTTAGGGAGATCAACAAATTAATTCTTTTATAACATTGGAGAAACTTCAATACTTCATGGCATCAAGGTCATCTTGATCATTTTCGAATATCTTCAATATCTTTAAGATCTGTACCTGCAAGACTTTAATAGCAAGTACAAGAAAAAGGAATATATACAAGCATGAAATTAACTATATCATATCATTACAATGGAAGCATCAAAACATTTTAGACATCATATACCTAAACTTAGTTAGGTTCATAATCAACAAAGGTTATATCCTTTTATATTCTAGGCTTTTATAAATTGTTAGGGTTTTGTCATAAACCCTAGACTCCATCTTCAAGACACAAAGTTTTAGATGTCAGCAATTCAATCAAATAACAAATTTACTATACACCGAAGGCTTCAACAATAAGCTTTTAGAATTACATGACAAACTTCTACTAGGATTCGTTGCAAACCCCAGATTTGATCATCAAAGCTAAATCATATCAATAATCGAAAATAATATTATCATGTCCTAGAACATCAATATCTACTAAGGTTTTGTTATAAACCCTAGATTTCACGAACTAAAACAAGAGTATCAACAATATTAGGATCATTTCACATCAATAGCTACTAAGTAAACCCAAGACATAAACATCAATAAATTTTGACTATGTTAAGGTTTGATTAAATAGACGAACATATACCTAGGATTTTATTATAACTATCACAAGGGTTTTTTTCATAAACCCTAACTCACCAAACCCTAAAATCTAGGGTTTTGGCTTCTACACAACAAACCCTAACTTATCAGATCTTAAAGATCTAAGGTTTTGGTTTATAACTTGGAAAATAACATCAAACCCTGAAATTCTAGGGTCTTTTCCATAAAAATACCAAAACCCTAAACATAGAAATTCATCATTTGTTCTAGACTTTATTAACAACCCTAAGAGGAATAGGATTTATTATCAACATTGACAGACCCTTAACAACAAGATGCTAGGGTTTTATGGTGAACCCTAAGAGTAAGGGTTCCACAAAAATGATCAAATGATAATGTAATGACGGTAGATTCATTCTAATTATTAGTCAACCGAGCAAGAATATTTAAGATTCAAAACCCTAGACATAACGATGTCAGTAATATAAAGTAAATCTTAGAAAATAATGAATATACCCTTTGCATGAAGAGGACCTTGTAACAAAACTTGTAGTTTAAGACATACCTTGAATTGTTCTTTGGCAAATATTAGAGGACATCAATTCTTGAAGGGATTCCTTTGCACCATAACTTCTTCCTTGCTTCAAGTCTCCTCCATAACCTTTTTGTATTATTTAATATTTCCTAACCAAGGAAAATATAAAGAAAAGGTTATTAGTATACAATACAAACAAATCTTGATGTGAGGAGGAAACCAAACATAAAAGATGAAACAAAATACTTATATTTTGGTAAAATTGGGGAGGACCCCTCTTAATTCAGTATTTCTGAGGGACACCTACAACTTATGAAAAGTACTTTAGAAAGGTTCTAACAAGACATGTGAGACCTACAAACTGTAGAAATCAAAACATAAAGGAAAAAAATTCAAAGCTTAAAATAGAATACTAAGAGGGATATGTGGGAGAGGACTTAGTAGTATAAGTCCTTGACTTATGATTATTTAGTCTTGTTCTTCTTAGGTGGAGATTCATCGGTAACTTTTTCTTGATCCCTATCTCTCTTTTTATTCCCTGGATTCTTCGGACATTGATTTTTGTAATGACCCATCTTGTGAAAATTGTAACATTCAATCTTGGATAGGTCAACTTTCTTCTTTGGTCCTTTGAACTCCTTGAAGGTTCCAATATTCTTGTGATGAGCATAATATGCATTAGAAGTGTTTTATTCTTCATCCTCCTTCTTGTTGTTTACTAATGATATTCAAGATTCTTCGTGATTGCATGCATTCCACATTTTTTTGAATGTTGGGGTATCCTTCCAACTGTTAATTGCTAATGCAAAAGCACGTAAGATTTTGGTAGTCCTAGAAGAGTAGTAATTATGAGCTCTTTTCTGGTACAACTTCATATATTGGTTGGAGTTCATCTCTAATTCTAGATATTCTTATAAAGTAGGATGATACAATATTTTCTTTCATCATTTGAATAGTTCTTAATTAATTCTTGACACTTTATATTTGACCAATGTTCTTTATGGTGAATAATTTGGAGAGAGCCTCATACATTTCTTGAGCGAAATATATGTTGGATATGTTTGGAATTAGGTTGTCCTTTACTCCATCCACTATTAGGTTCATGGCCAATATTTCTGTTTCTCTAAAATTCTCTTTCTCTGCTTCATCAATAGGTTTCTTGATTTTTCCTTGGATAAGATTCAAAATTTTGTGCTTTTTGAGGATACTATCTATCCTCTTTTTCCATGCCCTGTAGTTGGATGATCCTTCTAGATTTTTTTCTCCCTTCATTGAAGTTGACATAGTTCCTGTAGGTAGTAGGATTCTCTTCTTATATAATCCTTTTCCTTAATGACCTTTGTCTAATCCCCTTTTTCTTCAATAGATCTTCAATCTACCTCTTTCCTTCTTCTTCACCATAGCTCTGATACCATGTTAGAAAATCAAAAAGGCACAAAGAGTTTCTCATGTTGATAATTATGTGTGATATCTCTAAGTTCTTATTAACTTTCTTATGTTCTTCTTTTAGCTTTGTTTCATCAAGAAATTATCAAAATAGAAACACAAATATCGAAGACACTAAATGTAGGCACTCTGGTAGGGCTAAAACTGCTATATAGGGGAAAACCTAGTGAAACTCTTCCACTAGAAAATTCAAGTTGAGATAGACCATGACCCTAGATCTAAAGACCTTCCTCCTCAACCAAGTCATCCTTTCAATATAATGCAACAACCTTCAATAGTCTCTTCTTTTCCAACAACTATGACCCAGCAACAACCCATAATTTCGGCCCCCAGCAACTTAGAATTTTAGCCCAACTTCAGGGCTCCAGTTTTGGTCCCTCCATCAGCTCAACAACTTCACACATGTGAGATAGAGAGAGAGATAATTTCGACTTCTTATTCTTGATAGAGATCTCCTTATCCTTCGCTAGCCCTTTCCTCTTCTTCTCTTGAATTTCACACTTTTTCTAGCCCCAGAAGTTTGAGATCGAACTTTATGAGTGAGTGTCTCAAATGAGGTCGAGTTTTTACCTTTATATAGGGTATTTTACCCCTTAGTTAGGTTGACTTGTTGATTTTGAGGCTGAACTGGTGGAAGAGGCCTAATTGACCTATTTTATATTAACATAAAAAAAAAAAAAATCTTGAGAAATAAAACCCAAGAAGGGTCTATTATAATATGACATGGACAAGTACACTTGACATAAACCCTAGAAGCCTACAATGGAGGCTTTGACCTATAAAAAATTGACCCAAGCATGAAAGCCATGCTTTAATAAGTCAATTTATTTAATAATAAAAATTGTTTTTCTTTATTTTGATAAATTCATTACATCTTGACTCAAGTACAATTATGAAGACTAACACTAGTTACATTCTTCAACAACTTAGGGATGTTTTTCTTCCACAATTTCTCTAGCATGTTCATCTTTCATGCTTTCTTCCAACTACATCTGATTCTATTCTCTTATGTAATTTTCTTGCATCCTTTTCTTATACTCCTATTCTACTCTGTTTTGTTATTTTCTCACATCCTTATCTTGCTCTCCTATTATACTCTCTTTTGTTTTTTCCTTCTTCCTTTTTTATGATTTCTTGTTTAATTCCTTTCCTGTCTTGGATAACCATCCTCTCTCCATCACGTCCCACGAGGAAGGGACAAGATGGAAACTGTCCTCCACTTACACTGGCCATGCCAAAACTTTATTTCCTATTCATACACACTCTCAAATCTTTCAAGGTGATAGGTAATGGAAGAAAATGAGTTGGGTGTGCCCTTATTTTAGGACATCACAAGCAACATTTCCTTTCTAGAACTCTAAATCTGTGTCCTCTCCTTCAACTCATTCATCAATTGAATTTTCACATAAATTCACATAACAATTTCACATACTAATATTTACGTGGGGTGCACCAAGAAGGGTTGTTACAATATTGGCCCATGGTATTGTAACAAAGGCTATTTACATATTAAGAATGTTCATGATAAATTGGGAATAGGTCTCCATGGATAAGAATCATGTTATGTGTTTTTTCATATATATATTATATATATATATATATATATATATATATATATATATATATATATAAGTTTAAGAACATATTGGATTATATATCAATTATTTTTATTACTATGATGATTATTTGTTAGGATGGTGAAGTAAATAGGAGATTATATATGAGCAGAACTATGCACCCATAGTTAAAATAGTTTTATGATCAAAACCGGTTATGTTTACTATTATAATTTTTTCATGATGAGTGTGTAACTCAAACAAAACTATTTGACTAAATTGTATTACATGTCTGAGATTGTACATTTATATTCTAGAGTCAAAATATCATATATAGAAGGATTATTAATCTAATTATTAGAAAAGAAAATTTGGATAACTAGATTCGTAAGATATTTCAAATTAAGAACAATACATTTATGAAATTATGTTTAAATATTTACACGTAGAAGAGTCCATATGTATAGCACATGCATGATATGTGTGTGTAAATATTCTAAATTTTAAATTTATTTTAAATGATTTTTTTTTTTTTACTTCTTTTTTTTACTTTGGAGAAAAATTAAATAATAATAATAGTGATTCATCAGTAGGAAAAATATAAAACTATTACAAAACTACAAATTTTCTAGAAAGAAATTAATTTGAATAACATAATTGCTAGACAACTTAGTATTACATTGATGCTTGTTAACAATACTAAGATGTATAGATAACAAAACAAAAAATATATACATATCAAATGGAGGGAGAGTCAATAGTTTTAGCTTTAGGCAATCAAGAATTGTTCTTAGGGGCTCCAATCTTCAATCCTATTGTTTTCCTATTCAGTATGGAGACCCATGATGAAGTTATAATGTGCAATTGTAAGGCATCCAAGAGAATATTTCTCAGTGTGATTAATTTCTTTCAACTAAGAATTTTCCCATGATTATTTTAATTTGCTAGTATAGGTCCATTAGTTGCATGTACTTAGTGTTCTTGCTTCTTGTGTTTCCAATATTTGGTATCCATTGCCCCACATCTTACTTAATATCATCATCATGAATACAACTTTATACACCACCCTCCTGCCTTTGAAAGTTTTTTTTTTCTCAAACCATTGGGGTGTTTTTTCCCAATACATAACTGAAGAGGCCTCAACACACTATTAGGCATGAGTAAACATCTGGCTCTATAGTCCCTGTGACCTCTATGACTATAGCAAGGATGAACCATGCTTTTTTTCATGAATGGAGAGAAAAATATCTAGGGATTGACAAAAGAGCATGCCACCCAAGACACTAGAGAGTACACTCAAGAGAACTCAAGTTGAGAGACGACAAGGTAGAGTAGGTAGAGTGAGATGAGAGAACTCAAGGTATCCCTCCTGATTACTTGCTTCGATATAAAAAACTGATCCAACCGGGATGTGATTTGATGGACTCCTACCCATCTATTGTTCCAGGTGTAGACTCCATTATTCGTTTAAATATCCACAAGGTGTGGGTCGCCATGAGATCCCCAAATGTTTCCATGTCTACCTCTATTCGACGAATCCCTCCCTTATTTTCTTCCATCGATGATATCATGTTGAAATATCCCCCTACTATCCAGAGATCTTGTGGATACATTTGTCGTAATTTTGTGAGGTTTTGGAGGAAAAACCCTTTTTCTCATGGAATGTGAAGCCCATAAACTCCTATCAAGAGGACCTAATCTCTGGAACCAATATGGCGAAATTTGCCTGAGAGTATTCTTGGGAGGCTAACCCAGTCCTCAAATATTATTTTAGCAAGGTTCCATAGGATAACCAGGCCTCTAGCATTGCCTCTGGCATCCTAAGCCACTACTTCATAATGGGGTTTGTAGCTCTTCAGGATTTCCTTAAGCTTTAATTCAGTAATCTTGGTTTCTTGGATCACCATAATACTCAACTTATATCTTCTGATTTTTTCCTTCAAATACCTTTGTTTGCCCCTATTGTTGAGGCCTCTTACATTCTAGGATGTAATTATCATTTCAAGGGTTTGTTAAGTTGGTGGAAGACCACTGACAATGACACCACCCTTCTAGAGTTTACTAACATTTATCCTACCATCTAGATGGATTCACTCAGGTTTTTCCTTCCTTGCTTTTTCTAACCACCTGAGTCTCAATAGCATGTTCGGTCATCCCTGAAGCCAACTTGAAATTTGGTTGATTACACTCCACAGCTTTATGATGAGCATTATTAACACCACTACAAACCCAAGGCTTCATAGTTTTATGCTTTTGTTGGCGGCATCTGAAGTCCTTATCGTTCTCTACAACAACCGTGACTTCTATGAGATTTGCAATGTCTATGTCTAGATCAATAGTCGGGGACTGACTCTCCATTATTTAGTAATTTGTAGATACTTTCTCGTTTTGTTGCTGGGATGACATAGAGACAACCAAGAACTCTGCTAGTAGTTCCAGTCCTATTACGGTTGACTCCACTTTGAAATAAGGTGATTTCAGTCAAGAGACATCTTCCACCAATGGAATTGAAAGGTGTTCATCAACTCCATCCTAGCAAGAAACACGACATCCAATACGATGTTTAATACTTCACCTACCAATATCCTAGTTGGATTACCATTGACCAATTGTTATAGGAGAGAATATTACTAGACCTATAGGATGAAATGAAGTATTATATTATTGAGACATGTTTCTTCCTACCTATTAAATCCATCGAAGCCAATAAGACTCAATCCACGGGCCACACTAAAACTTAAACTATCCAATTCGTCGATGTTGTGAAGGAAAATCACCTCTGCGGACAGAGGCGATCCCTCTAGCCCAATGAGTGGGTCTAGCAACAAACTAAACAAACTAGCATACACTTTCCTAGCTTATGTTCGACAAATGTAGAGAGAAGGAGAAACCTACCTCACTCTGATGCTAATCACTCAATCCTTAGAGGTGGCTTTGAATCTTTCTCTCCAAGCCTCGCTCCTTAGTTTTTCTTCACATCTGGATACCCGCAAGGAAGATCAAAGTACTATGCAAGATACGAGAGCATATATGGCATACATCAATCATAAACTAATTAACAGATCAAGGAACATTAAGCTAATAACATAAAAATTTACACAATTATGGAAATTGAACATCATATTTCTGTATTAATAAGCTAAAAAGGGAAGCATACAACCTATGTCTTGATGTTGGAGACCTCCTTTTGGTGAATGTCCAAGTCCAAGCAAAGAATCTTCAAGCACTCCTTCTCCAAGCTATAATGGGTAGCATGTAAGTATAACCTTAGCATAGGGATGCAACAAACAATTACCAACCATTTGGGGATGGAAGGGAGTGAATTTATAGGAAAGGAGAGGGAGTTAGGGATCCACAAAAGAGGGAGAAAGGTCAACATCTCAAGGGGAAAGCCCATGACGATAAGATCAAGAGGCCCAAATGAGAGAGCTCGACCATATCAACAACAAACAATATCCAGCTCATTGTTCCAAAAGGTTCTAGTGAGCGAGGCTTCTCCTCTAGTGTATAACTGAGCAACTTGCCATCAACATGAGCAAGTAGTGGAGCAAAACACATTAATGCCAAAATTTAGTTTTGGTATGTATATCATTATGGATATGCTACACAGTAGTTAATGTTTTGGAACTTTGGGATAGGGTATGGGAAGTGAATAGGAGATATGACAAAATATTGTGTAACAGTCGATAGGGACAAACCATCCAATACGAGCAATGCAAAAAAAAATTGTCCCCACCACCTTTTAGTTCCTTATAAATAATCCAATCAGATTGAGCAAGTGTACCACCCCAAGATTTTGTACCCCGCCAGCTATTATCTCTACCACCCTATCTGATCTAATACTTGCAATCAAGGGAGTACACAACTGATTGACTAGGATGGCCGATCAGCCGCTTTAGATTGATTATTCTACATGCTCCTTCAACTTTACGCAATCCATCTTGTCAACAAAAAATTTTTAATCAATGGTGGCGATAAATAACCCCATTGACATAAAGAATCCAGTCTAAATTCAAATTTATCCACTGCCGCCAAACCACATTAATGCAATTGAGTGCCATCGAAACTAGTTCATGTAAGCATCCACCCTTCAATGACCATGGCCCCAATAGGAAGATGTATTCTATATGGATCGAACAACCAGAACATTTTCATCATTTGTGACTGAGAGTAGCACCATTGTGCCAACATTGTATCATGTTCACTTAATCCTTAAGAAAAATAATTTTTTAACCAACAACACCAAATATTGCACCACCAAATACTACATTTAATCCATTTGTTTGCAAATTTTCACTTGAAATGTCCATTTTTATCTTCCTGCTTTACCCCCTGTTGATCTTCTTCCAAAATTTGCTAGATGGTTTTGGAAGTTCGCATCTTTCTATATACGGAAACCTAGATAGCTTCAGAGCTTTTTCCCACTCCAACTGCATAGATAAAACCTCATTCGTCTTCCATCTACCAATCCCTTGTTATATCTCCCAATTCTACCCTGTATATAGAATGAACTACCTACTAGTTTTCTATGGCAGACTTCAGCTCCTTTTTGTCTATGTTATAGCTTAGAACTCCTCATATATACTTCCTTTTCCCATTCCTTCTTGAATCATTTGCCATTTGATATAGAATTAATATTGCGATTATAACCAAAATCACCAGCGAGATGCATTTCGAAATATCACCGTTTTCCATTGGAACCTACAATTTTATCACCTCATATCGTAATCATCTCAACAATGTCCACAATATATCTAACTACTCTAAAACTATTCCCAGACTTGGGTGAGAGAACCATCCCTGGAAACTTACCTCGGAGATATATTCTAGTGGGTTCATTCCAACATACAGGTCGCTCCCATAAAATATCACACAAATTATCTCTCCAACCTTGCTGCAGCTATAAGGGTAAAAGCAATGCCTACTCATCAAACTATAAATGTTGAGGTTGAGACTAGCATTAAGGTGGAGCCTATTGGTGTTGGTGAGTAAACTCAAACTATCCTCCTCCTTTTTGGTACTTGCTAGGCCTCTAAGAGTAGTCTTTGTCCACTTCCTTGAACACCAAGAAGACCTCGATTACGTGTCTTGTCCCACAGAGTACAAGGGTTGATCCTTCTTTTCTTCTCTAAAAATGGAGAGTAGTGCAGATGGAGCTTATGCTATAATATTGAAACCAAATGAGATTGCAAGGTTGTTAATGTGGCACACAAAATCCTAAAGAAGCAAATGGTAAATGTGGACTTTTGGTAGTCCGAAGGATGTGGTCTAACAGTTAGGTGGGGAGGTTGGGTCTCCAATTGAAAAAAATGTGGACTGCAGGTATAGAATGATGTAGTTTACTATCACTTATTGTACTTCTATGACATGCAAGACTAAGGTGATTTCCAATTGCTTAGATAATTGAGTGTGAATATTGTGGGAACTAAACCTCCCCACTTAACCTTTAGATCAAATCCTCAAGACCAATAAGAATTTCCACATACGGTGAATCTATTCATCTCCATATTATGTTTCAAAAAGTGCAATACTTTGATGATAACATGCAACCTTAATTTCAAGAAAAACAATTATCCAAAATTCATTGTTCATAGATGACTATGAAGGGAAGAAAAATGAGAGAGAAAACTTGTCAAACTATAAAAAGATACATATTCACTGCTACACCAAAAATTCGTCTGCCTCACAAGTTTTCTCCCTCTTACACCAAGTAGACAAAAATTTTCTTTCACTTCCTAACAGCTAGAAAAAGACTGAAGTTTTTTTCCACTTCCAAATGACTAGAAATCTAATTTAGTGGTATATTTTTCTCTCTTTTAATTATGTTACACCAAGAAGACTAGATTTTTCTTCCACTTCCTAACAACTAGAATTCTTTTAATTACGTTACACCAAGAAGACTGAAGTTTTCTTCCACTTCCTAACAACTGGAATTAAACTAGTTGTATGATTTTCTCTTTGAATTACATTAAATATGAAATTTGGTAGTTGGTTGTGCATATTCTTTGTTAAGTCATGTTAATAAAATTGGGTTATCGATTTAATGACTGCATTAATTAGTACATAAGTTAAATTACAAGATAATATAATCGACCTTAATTGAAAAAATCGAATTAAGATAAACTCATAATGTCATTTACAAATTACTAACAATATATTCAACATAAACTCATCATGTTATTTGCAAGAATTATACTTAAGCTCATCGTGTTATTTGCAACAAATTAGATGAAATTAAACTTGGGTGGGGACAATAACATCATTACTCCCAATTATCTAAAATAAACCATTTGACAACATTAAAATATTTTACTTATTACCAACATTGAAATATTATTTTTCTTATTAATATATTTTTAAACGTTGCATGACAATTCTATATCATGAAAAGAATTACATTGTCTCCTTCATACTGGGTGGAGACAATAACAATTATGACTCCCAACTACCTAAAATAAATCATTTAACAAACATTAAAATATTTGATTTATTACCAATATTGAAATATTATTTTTCTTATTAATATATTTTTAAATGTTGTGTGACAATTCCATATTATAGAAATAATTACATATATCCTTCATACTCAAAGGAAAGCACCTTTTGGCATAGGCAATTATGAATTATTTTAAATAAATTATGATATAAAATTTGGCATTACATCATTAATTGTGTGTGGACTTATTTACCCTTTCATTGTGACCTATACTCATATTAGACACAAACATCCAAAACATAACTCTAAGTTCCATCTTCCTCTCATTAGGTTTTGCATCCAACTAGTCCACAACTATATTTGTCATTGTGTCAGAAGATTGCATTATGTCATGCCCCTAGAGAACCTTCACAATTAAAGGTGCCCCATGGATGTCTAAACATGTGAAACCAACATTCCTTTTTTCCAAGGACTTGTTCTACTTGGATCTACTTAAACTTAGGTTATCTCTACTAAAATTTTCCTTAGTTAAATGTTTATAGAATTGCTTTTTACTTAATCAATTTCATTAGTTTTACATCATCAATAATTTCTACATGTACCATTGCAATAAGCAAACATATGCAAGAGACAAAAATAATAAGTAAATCTCCCACATAATATGCAAACTACACATATATGTATATACATATATATTCTTGAGCAATACAAGTTACATAAAATAACCCTTATTTGTGCCAAACTCATACATAGTCTTGCCTAGCCAAAACAATAAATTTTGGTCTAATCCCAAATTTACAATAAACATTGCTCTGTTTGACATTGTAACAAGTTGAGCCTCGTTACTCTGTCCATGCTCTTTCTTGACTCTATCCTAACCGATGCATTGGTTCAGTTAGGGTGTATCCCTTCAGCAAGTTGACGCCTCTTCCACCCCAATTTGATGCATGCCTAGTCCCTTGTCTCAGTCGACTCACTTGTTTGATTGCTTGGGCACTTCTGTTACAAGGTCAAAACCAAGTTTCTGATGTTGCAGGACTAGGAACCTGCGTCTTTTTATTCATGGTAATGTACATTTTTATCTTCTTCATGCTTTACCCCCTTCTGATCTTCTTCCAAAATTTGTTGGATGGTTTTGGAAGTTTGCATCACTCTATGTACAGAAACCTAGATGTGGCTTCAGAGCATTTTGCCGACTCCGACTGCATAGACAAAACCTCGTCCATCTTTCAATCCCCTGTTATATCTCCCCATTCTACCCTGTATACAGAATGAACTACCGACCTACTAGTTTTCTATGGTAGACTTCAACTCCTTTTTTGTCATAGCTTAAAACTCCTCATACATACTTCCTTTTCCGATTATTTCTGGAATCGTTTATCACTGGCAACTAATATTGTGATTATAATCAGTATCACTAGCAAGATGCATTCCGAAATATCACCATTTTCCATTGGAACCATATATCGCAATTATCTCAATAATGTCCATAATATATCTAACCAGTCTAAAACTATTCCTAGACTAGGGTGAGAGAACAATCACTGGAAACTTACCTCGAATATATATTGCAGGGGATTCATTCCATAACATACAGGCCACTCCCATACAAGATCACACAAATTATCTCTCCAACCTTGCTGCAGTTATCAAGTAAAAGCAACGCCTACTCATCAGACCATAAATGCGGAGGCTGAAACTAGCATTAAGGTGGAGCCTGCTGGTGCTGGTGGGAAAACTGGAACTATCCTTCTCCTCATTGGAACTTTCCAAGCCTCTGAGAGGACTCGTTTTCCACTTCAACACCAAGAAGACCTTGATTTTGTGTCTTTTCAGATTGAGTACCAAGGTTGATTCTTCTTTTCTTATCAAAAAATGGAGAGTAGCACGAACGGAGCTTATGTTATAATATTGAAACCAAATGAAATTGCAAGGCTGTTAATGTGGCATACAAAATCTTAAAGAAGAAAATCGTAAAGGTGGATTTCTAGTAGTCCGAGCATGTGGTCTAATAGAGGTGTGGAGGTTGGGTTCCCAATTGAAAATATGTGGACTGCTAATATAGAATGAAATAGGTACTATTACTTCTTATACTTCTATGACATGTAAGACTGAGGCGGTTTCCAATTTCTTAGATAATCCAGTGTGAATATGGATTTATGAGCATTTTCTTTTAATTGAAATTGTAGAGCAAACTATTTCCTCTATAAGTTAAATTACATTTATTTTTAAATGTTGCATGACTATTCCATATCATGGAAAGAATTACACATATCCTTCATACTTAAAGGAAAGCACCTTTTGGCATAGTCACTTATGAATTATTTTAAGCAAAATATGATATAAAATTTGGCATTACACTATTCATTGTGTGGGGACAAATTTACTTTGACTTATTGACCTTTTTATGGTGATCCATACTAACAAAAACATCCAAAACATCACTGTAAGCTCCATTTTCCTCTCATTAGCTTTTGCATCCAACTAGTCCACAACTATATTTTCCATTGTGTGAAGATTGCATTATGTCACTCTCCTAAAGAACCTACAAAATTAAAGGCGTCCCATGGATCTCTAAACACTTGACACCAATTTCTTTCTTTCCAAAGACTTGTTCTACTTGGGTTTACATAAACTTGGACTATGCCTACTCCAGTTTTCCGTAGTTAAGTGTTTACATAATTACTTTTTACTTAACTAATCATTTTTTTTACGTCATCAATAATATCTATATGTACAATTGCAATAAATACACATATGCAAGAGACAAAGATATAATGGACGAATCTCCCACACAATACACTAAATACACACACACACACACACACACACATATATATATACAAATATATGCTTGAGAGATACAAGTTACATATAATAACCCTTCTTGGCTCAAAACATCCAAGCAATCTGTGTCAAACTCATACAACCTGGTCAAAACAACAAATTTGGGTCAAATCCCAAATTTACACTAAAATGCTTATTTGTATGACTTTGTAACAAGTTGAGCTTGGTAACTCTGTCCATTGTCTTTCTTGGCTCCATCGAACTTGTTTTTTAGTCTTTCCAAGTCCTCGCGCCATTATATACGCATTAGATCTATCTCGCCTAACTAACTCATTGGTTCAGTTGGAGTGCATCCCTTCATCAAGTTGATGCCTCTTCTACCCCAACTTGATTCATGGCTAGTTTGTGCATGCATGTCCTGTCTTGGCCAACTCACTCATTCGATTGCTTCTACCCATGACATGCCTAGCTAACTCCCCTCATCCATTTAGGTGGCATCCATGGCACACCTGACCAACTTTGTATCAAATCATATAACTTGTGTACATGCCCACCAACTAACCTAATTCATCTTGATTATCATGAAACAATGCCCGAACTCTTTGGTCCATCTCTTTGACATGCCATATGCCCATTCCAAGTGTGTGGGAACTCACTCTATCCACCCAACTGACCCATGTTGGTTGACCCATGTCATCTCGTTGATTATATCGTGTCGTTGCATAAAGGTGGAACCACAAATTTGAGCATTTTGTCCCACACCATCTCATGCAACGACCCAACCAATGACCTAGGTGTATCCATGTCGTGTGATATCACATCACAAGTTGCATGACACTCAACTCATCTTCGATATCGATGTGACAAAGGTTCTGAGGGCCTTACAACTTCCCCCACTAAAAATCATTGATTTCCTCGACAATCTTGTAATCAACAAAATTGACCCAACAATTCACAAATAAAAGTCTCCACATAAACTTGTCACAAAGTCTCCAAACTTTTCCCAATCCAACACCTCTATCCTTTGTCGGTAACTTCAAAGGCTTATGAGATAACTCAATTAGATGCAATGTGTTGCAACTATCCACACTGTCATCTGCCCAATGTGGCCATACAAACCTAGGACACCTCCATTCTAACCCCATCTATAATGTCTCAAGTTGCAATTACCATTGTACTAACCAATATTGTAAATGGTGTAGCATCACAAAATATTCTAAGCAATGAACTATTATAACTCCTTCTCCCATACTCCTACCAAATTTATCATTTCTCAATGCATTACCAGTCCCCATGCTTTTGATTGGTTGGGTATCTAATCTAAATTTCATGCCCAACTCATGAGAGTGCACATCCTCATATCATCCTCAACCATTTTTTCCTGCACTCTCATCACACTACTTAACCTTAGCTACTGTCATAATTTTCCAAACTCCATTAAGAAGTGCCTTCATAATGTCCAAGTTCTATGCCTCCATATTGTCGTAAACATATTTATGAATCCTTTCACAACTATGTCTATTCACACATCATCTCAAACCAAAGCATCCTTTCCGTACTACCTATGAATCATCTCCATAATGAATTTCATCAAAGAAGTCCATTGCCTACTCCATCCTCCAAATATTATAAAGAGATCCAAAAATCACATGAATTCCATCTCCATAATCTCTCCAAGTCTGCCTAACAATCATCTCATGTCACCCTATTGGCAATAATCATGTCGTCCACATCTCTAAGTATGCTAGCAAGTTTGTCTAGTCTAATTTCCACCAACATCCTTGACGAAGTCTCTCCACTCCCCATCTCTCTATTCTAATGCAGGACACAATTCCCTCTCGTATAACCGAAATATTTATGCAAGTTTTTTATGGATGCAACTCCATTTCCCCAAAATCTACTTAATGTACTACCCAAGGCCTTCATTCCAAATGGGTCAATATATCTCTCAATGTTATCTTCTTTAAGAAGGAATCTTAGTGTCAAGCGAGCCTCAAAAGTTATCCATCTCCTCCTTGGCAAGGAAAGCACATCCATGTCAAGGTATCCATTAACTCCAATTCAAAATCACCATAACAATTAGGGCATCTATCTCTCCAATATGGCTCAATAAAATCCTACCCTATCCAGTGTCTCCTATCAAAGGTGGGTAGACATCTTAAGTCCCTTGAATTATAGCTTGCCCCATCCCAAAACTCTATTGATAAATCAATTGGCCAACTCGTTGATGCCTTTGTCAATTATAGAGATCAAAATGATCATGCTTCTATCCTAGTCCCCAATTTCTATGGTGGTTAAGTCCTCATGACTCAACCAAACTATTACCTAATTGAATCCTCACCAAGGCCTCATCATATACTCAAGAAAATATTCCCAAATCCCTCACTAGATCCATGTGATGATATCTATGAAGCTCTCTTTCTTTACAATACCAGACTTCTCCAAAGTGGTACATCTCAAATACAAGCATGCCCAAAACAAGATATAAAAAATTATTAAGAAAACATACCTCCACATGAAGGTTCATTGATTACATCAATGACATATTCACTTATCGCCTTGAGCCTGTCTTTCCCAAGTCAAAAAAATGGGTTGCAATTCTCATCATTCTCTTAACTGGACACTGTCTCCAATAATGTCTCCACCTCCTCTAGGTACCTCTACCATTAGGTTATCAAGTCCTCACATCCACCGCTACGTCCAACTTGAGTTTCTCAACCAACTCTCTCTATCCATGGTCATCAATGAGTCTCAAATCATAGTGAAGTCCTTGACAAATATCATTCAACCATCTCATGACAATCCATGATCATAATTGTGTTCCCTTCTTCTACATGTGTTTCTCCAACCGAATGGTCTCAATCCTCAATTTGCAATGGAAACTTGTCTAGTCTACCTCTTCGTCAACTGTGACTTGTATCTCACAAGTCTATCTCATTACTACCCTTGTTCGAGGCGTCGACACCATCCTATCTCAGATTGGCTTCCCCTTAAGCAATATCTGCATCTCTTCATGATGTGCGTTTGAATTATAAATCACCTCAATCTACAACATACGTTAAACCTCCCAATAAACACCCCAGTTTTCCTCTCTATCCAAGGCTTGGATCTACCCAAGCTCCAATCTATTGCACAAAACCTGTGGAAATTGTATCCTAGTGTTAGAAACCTTTTGCACAACTAGCGGTTGTATCTCGAGCTCTCCTCAAACCCACCAGAACTCTCATCATGTCTCATCATCAAACCAATCAAGTCCACAACTCCAACTCTTAACATCCATGGATGTGTGCATTTATTTTTAATATCATCCAAATCCAAACCCTATCTCATGTGTCACTCTATGTGCAACATGTTGGAAATACTAAGAGGTGGGTGAATCAACATTCCACTTATATTTAATTATAAAATTTTAGAGCATGAACAATAGAATAATAATCATCAACACATACAAGAGAAGTACACAACAAAATTTTAGGTGGGAATCCTTCCGCGAGAAAACCACCAAATGCCTTTCTAATAATTTATGAGTACAAAAATAATTCCAACTCCAACTAAAAGGGAAGCTAAACTTTCATAATACTCTAGAAAAACATTTAATTTATTAGGAAGCTCCAACTCCTGAAAGGATTCCCCTACACCCCAGTTTTACTAGCTCCAACTGGAAGGACACTCCAACATTTTGGTTTTATCAATTACAACTGATAAGATGCTCTAACACTATGCAAGCTCTAACTTTCCCTAGCACCACCCTGCCACCATGAAGTATTTTATGGCTACAACTTGAAGGAGACTTCACTCTCCTTCCTTGCACTACCCAACCACCCTAAAAAATATAACAATAGATAAATGGTTGTGGGCTCCCATACCGGGGAAAATGGTCCACTTACAAAGATATCCAATAAAACCCTTAACTGTAAATTTATACTTCAAATGTAGAATCAACTGTCAAACTACAAAAATGCTCCTTTCATATTGTTAATTTTTTCTTCTCAAATTGCAATAGTTGATAATTCCTTTCAATCAAATCATACCTCAAGTCTGTTGATGTAGATCGTGCCACTATAGTGCTTGAAGATATATTTGTTGAAGTCAGGTGTGCCACTAATGCCCAAAGATGCCTTCTTCTATCATTGATCTGACCTTTGTTAGTCTACCCCCTTTTTTCTCTTATCTTGATGAAATCCATACCTCAGATTTAATTCATTGTTGTCTGCATCACAAGTATCAACCTCAGAATAAATCCACAAATGGCCCTTTACTATGACCTCGAAATACCTCAAGAATGTTAATGAGTAGCTTTGAATTTGATCTATGGTTACTACAACAATTAGACTCATAAGTGTTTTGAAAACATGCCATAGAAAATATCTCAATTCTTACCAAGACACAAAGATCCAAGGGCTTCAAATTAATAACAAGGATTGCGTCAGAATCACCTATAAGAAGGGTCCTTAAACTGCAATGAACCTACCTCAAACTTGAGCAGCTATCCCTTTGATTAGGGCTCATATTAGGGCTTAGGTTAATAGTGAAATTTTCCACAAAATTCTTGCATTATGTCACAACAAATACTAGTGAAATAACCCTTAATTTTGTGGAGAATTCACTTCCTCGGGACTGAAAATAATGGAATAAACCTTCGCAACAAATACACCATCACTAGCTTCAGTAAATGCCCCAAGAAGTCCATAATATACACTATTGAGTACAGAGATATGAAATAGCCCTAGAATAGGCCTCAATTTAAGAATGAGATAGTTAACATAACAACTTATGATGTTTATGAATCCACTAAAATGGTCTCCCATAGGGATGAGTATTACTTAGGCTTAGATAATAAAAAATTAACATTGCTACCCCTGCCTCAAAGGTACGAAAAGACCCACAAATTGTAAACTTGTAATAACCTCAAATATTATGAGATATTAGTCCACAGATACTTTGATAACAATTTTTGGGAAGGTGTGAATATTCCCTCAAAGAGCCTCAGATAATGCACCTGAATCAGCCTTAGGAAAAAGGCCGAATGGCCTCACAGGTGCTCAAAACCCATAGATGAACCATAACAAAAAGATAGAAATTAAAACTAGAATTCTTCAGACTTGGCCTCCTCTTTGACTTGGTGTGACTCCCCAAGGCTGCAAAAAAACCTTAGAGATATGTGTGAGAGTTCATGGCTCATGGAAGGGAAGATAGGGTCCCTTTTATATAGGTCAAAGAGGCTTCTAGGAGGGGTATGAATTGATCAATTGGAGGGAGCCGACCTTAGAAAAGTTCAAATTTGAATTTTGAAATTTAAATTTTGGAGCCAAAATATTAAACCCCTTTCTGGAGCAGACTTAATTGTTTTTCCCTTGACTAAAAATTAATTGAATTTAATCAAAAACTAGCCAAAACAAAATCAAGCTACCCACCGTGACGAGTTATGGAGCGTGCCACCTACCGTTAGAATCGACACGACAAGGAATATCAATTGAATATGGTTTATCTAGTAGAAAAATTGGTTTTCCTTATCAATTTATTAATTAAAGGTGTGGATTCTTCTGGCGTTGCTTGGGTTAACATTAATGACAACCAAATTTCAACAATATCCCTCTTTGGCATTAATAGCAACAAAAAGACTCCCCCTACGACTGCTACTCCCCTTGACTCCATGCCTTTGATATTTCATTCCTAGTTTCTTTCCTCCTTTGAGATCAATGAAAAAGGGTATCTCCCCCTAACAAGATATCTACTTTTCTCTTCCTGCAACATTCCTTACTCTCCCTAGATGCTTCGCTAGATAAAATGTATATCAATATGTACCTGGTATAATCTTGAGTTTCTATCGAAGATACTCAAAGGTATCTTGAGGTAGAGGTTTTGGTGAAGATGTTAGCTATTTGCTCCTTTGTCCCAATTTACTCCACCTTGATGTTCTTTTCTGCAACCTATTCTCGAATGAAGTCGTATTTGATAGGAATGTGTTTTGTTTTTGAATGCATGATAGGATTCTTGGAGATACTAATGGTGTTCGTATTGTCATAGAAGATTGGAATAGGTTCATTAAACTTCACCTGAATATCCTGCAGACTTTGCTTCATCCAGAGAAAATGAGTACAACATGATGTTTCTACTATATTTTCTACTTCTTCTATTGACAAGGAGACTAAGCAATTCTTCTTTCTTAACCATGATACAAGACAGACACCTAATTAGAAGGATACTCCATTGGTGCTCTTGCGATCATCAATACTTCTTGCCCAATATACATCTATATAGGTTGTTAAAGTCAATTCATTCCCCTTTGGATACCATAGTCCAAAATATGTTGTTCCTTTAAGGTATCAAAATATCCTTTTAACTACAACAATATGTGATTATTTTGGTGTTGATTGCAATAATGCCACCTATCTAATTTCTTGCATCAAATCTAGTCTCAAAGTTGTCACATACAACAAGCTTCAAATCATTGATCTGTATAATATTTGATATGATTCCTTAGATTCATCGTCCTTACTCAACTTGCAACTGGTCACCATGGAAATGTTAATTGGTTTACAATCTTCACGAAATGTTCTAGAGTCCCAAGAAGAAAGTCAACTCAATAAGTAAAGACATCTCGAACTCATTTTGCATATTGTTGGCAAATGTTTTGCTCAACTTGTCATCATCGTTGTCAAAAAAATTTCATCCACATACACTTCAATGAGATTCAAGCTGTCTTGTTCAATATTTATGAATAGGTTGCTATCGACACTTCCTCTTTTCAAACCTTGTTGCTGCAAATACATGTCCAAACAAGGATACCAAGCTCTAGGAGCTTGCTTGAGACCACACAAATATTTCTTTAAACTACAAACATTATATTTATTTTTTGTAAGTAGAAAACCTTCAGGCTTCTCTATGTAGAATTCTTCTTCCAATTCTCCATTCATAAAAGTTGATTTGATGTCCATCTTGTACACCTTGATATTTCTTGAGCAAGAATAGGCTAAGAACATCTTGACAGCTTTCATCCTGGAAACAAGGCAAAAATTCTCTTCAAAATATATTCCTTCAACTTGCACATATCCTTTACATACCAATATTTCTTTGTTCTCGGTCACCTATCCATCTTCATTTAGCTTGTTCCTGAAGACCCATTTTGAGTCGGTGACATTTTTGTCCCTAGGTCTTAGGATCAATTCCCATAAGTTTATTCTTTTCAATTTGATCCAGTTCTTCTTCGATCATGATGAACCAATTCTCATCATATATGGCTTCTTCAAAGTAGCTAGGCTTCCTTGTTCTGGCATGCATATTTGTTGATTTCTTCTATTTCCTATTCCTACATTCATATCACCGATGACTTGTTTTGATGGATGACTTCTAGTACCATTGTTTAAGAGTTTTAAGAGGTGTTTGTTGATTATCTCCTGCTTCTTTGTGGTTGAAATTTGGCTCTTCGTCTTATTTTTCTTGACTCTTCGTTTATTCTTACTTCTTGTTCTAGTTCTTTTGTTTCTTATTCTCTTAAAGATGAGCATCCTTTCCTGAAATTTTTTCCATGAACTTCATCAATTGTTACATTGATTCTTTCAACCATCTTGTTGAGTCTCAAATTATAACATTTGTATGCCTTTATTTTGTGTGAATACCCAATAAATATGCCTTCATTTACATGAGAGTAAAATTTTCCAATCTTATTGTCTTCCCTCTTTATGTAGCATTTTATTTCAAATATTCTAAAGCACTTGACGTTTGTAAGTCTTCCCTTCCATAATTCATATGGGGCCTTGTCACTATTTCTTCTAATCATTCCTTTGTACTGAATGTGCACAAGTATCTCCATTGTTTGAACATAGAATACATCACCCGATATGGAATCATTCAACATCGTCCTAGACCTTTCTTTTAACATTTTTTATTTTATTTTAGTGACTCCATTCTGTTGTGGTGTCCTGGTTGTTGAGAATTACATTTTTATCCTATGTTATTCACAAAAGTGTTGGAATTATTTGGATATAAGTTCTCCTCCATTATCATATTTTAAGCACTTGATTCTCAAATTAGTTTCATTCTCAACAATATCCTTGTGGATTCTGAAATATTAAAATTCTTTTGAAATTTTCTTCAAAAAATTTACTGCTTTGATTTTGGAGTAATCGTTGATAAAAAAAATGAAGTATTGTCTACCTTCCAATCCTTTGGTTCTCATGGGAAAGCATAGATTTCTATGTACCAACTCTAATGGTTTTTAAGTGGAATGTTCCTTGGTTAGAACTCAACTCTTGTATGTTTTCCATGCTTGCAATTCTTACACATGGTGCTAGTTGGTTTTGAAATTTCCAACATTTCTCTGGATGCTTCCTTTTTACTGATCTTTACCAAATTATCAAAATTTATGTGGCGCATTCTCTTGTGCCAAATCCAACTTTCATCCTTTTTTTCCAATAAACAAACTTCCTTTCCAGTTTCATCCAAGGTATATATGTATATGTATTTGTTTGGTGTCCTTGTTGTAGTCACCACTAATCTACTTGATTTATCCCTTCTTATTTCACATTGCCTTAAGTAAAAAAAAAAAAAAAAACATGTGTCCTTGATCGCACATATGAATCACACTTATTAGGTTATGGTTCATATTTGCAATGAGAAAAACATCTTTTTCCATGGCATTCTTTCTTCGAGCTTAACTGTACCCTTTCCCATGACTTTAGCTAAACCATCACTTCCAAATGAGATTGTTCCATATTTTTCTTCTTGTAGAGATACAATTTTTTTTATCACTTGCCACATGTGTTGAAAAACCACTTTCAATATACCATACACTTTTCTTTCTTTTAGATTTTAAAACAATTGCACAATGTTCATCCTTCTTCTTCTAGATTCTTGAAGGTTCTTTTGGATGAACATTTGATTCATTCTTTTTCCGCCTTGGAGGAGTGTTCAACCTACAATATTTTGCTACATGTCCAAAATTGTTTCATTTATAACATTATACTTCATTACTTATTGAAAATATTATAATTGTGTTTGTATCTTTCGTGAGATTTTCTAAGATAATCACTCCTAGACTAGCTTCCATTCTTGGTTATGTTCCTAGCATAATATTTACAATCCACAATGTTGTTCCCAAAATGATTGCAAGAATAACACACACCAATGAAGATAGTATCATACCTTAGAGTGGGGGATATTCTATACAATAAAATTTTCCACTGCCTTGGTTGTTTATTTCACATCTTCTGATTTTGAACCTTCTTTTTTGCAAGCATGCTTACCTCTTCTTTGAGAGATTCCTTGACAATATTTGCCTGGGTCTTTTGTTCAACTTATGTTGTCATGGAGCTTGAACCTATAATGAACATGTGATTTTATCCTAATCATGTCTTATCATCACATGATCTTTGAGTGTTGATAATTTCGTGCAATAATCTGGTGTCGTTCATAATGTTTTATTGGATATTCTTTTTTTGGGCTTCCTTTCATAGAGAGGCTATTTCTACTTCCTATTCATCCTTTGTCTTAGTGCTTTCTTCTAGTTTATTTTTGAGTGTTTCTTCAATTTTCTTGGCCTCCCCTCACCGTAATTTTAGATTGATGACAATATTATTTGATTCTTCAGTTTTCTTATTGATACTTTTAGTGTGTTTCTTTAGTTCACTCAACTCGACTTCCAATGCCTCAACATTCCTCCTTTCTATCTTTATATCTTTTGAAGCACTGATAAATTCTCTTTCAAGGTCTACCTCACCTTCTTCTTTGTCTTCTTCAGGAGATTCATTTTTATTGTACCTTTCCATAAATAATATCATTCTCGTGTCATTTTCGCTATGGTTTTCGCTATCACACTCTTCATATGACGAGGAACTATCTTCTTTTGAGTAGAAAATGTTCTTGAAGGCTTTCTTTTTATGTTTCTTCTTGTATTTTATTTTATTCTTCTTTGCTTTCCTAGGATATTATTCTTCATCATCAATGTCTGAATTCTTTGCATAGGGAACTTTGAAGCCAATTGACCAATTTCACCACAACTGGAACACTTTAAGGGAACCTTACCTTTGTACTTTCCGGTTCCTCTTTTCAACTTCCTCACAAAGTTGGAGATTTCTTCATCTGATATTTTGCTATAGCTACAACTGGGGCTTATCTTTGGTTGTTGCTTATTTTTTCCTGTCTTCTTGGATTTCGTAAAATTTTCTTCTCTCTTAGATGGATTTTCATGCTTTGTTCTCATTTCATAGTCTATAAGTATTCCATGCTGACATTTTCCAAGCCTCATATTTCTTCTAGTATTGATACTTTAACATCAAATCTCATCGGAAGTGCCTTTCTTCTAGTACCTTTTAGATAATTATCTTTCTTTCCATTGGTTCTCCAAATCCTTCTATGGTGTTTACTACTTCATCAACTCAAAGAAAATATGTTGCAATTTATCTTAATTCATTCTTAGCTACTCAAATTTTCCTCTAAAAGTATGAAGCTTTCCCCCCTTGAAATTTTTGTCCCCTTCATATATGTTTTGGCTCTTGTCCCAACATTTTTTGCAAATTTGAAATTCATTACTTAACATACATTGACTTTGTTAGACCATTCAAAATAACATTCCTAGCTTTAGCATTACTATCATAAAGCTTCTTACTTGCATCATCCATTAGAGGAGTCGAGGGTTCTTTGTATCAAGCATTATAGAGTGACAAACACCATATCCATATTCTTGCACATATGCTTTCATCCTTCCACTCCAAGCACTTAGTTTTGTCCATTAAATATTGGAATTTCATTCTTTGTGCAATCTATGATCTCTCTTCTAGTGGTTAGACTGTTTGTGAAGAAACTTGGTTTGATACTAATTGTTGGAAATCCAGAGAGGGGGGTGAATCGATATTTCACCTAAAATTTGTTAATTATAAAATTTTAGAGCATGAGCATTAGAACAATAATAATCAACACATCACTAGAGTACTACACAAAAAAAATTAGGTGGAAAACCCTTCTAGGAGAAAAAAAAAACTTAACACTTTTCTAATAATTTATGAGTACAAAAAATAAAATTCAGCTCCAACTAAAAGTGAAGCTTCAACTTCCTAGTAATCTACAAAAGAATTGAATTTATTAGGAAGCTCCATGTAACCAACCCCTCCCACATTTACCCAATTTAATTTCAGTGGCCTGCTAGGGTAAACATGAGATGAAGAGTTATTATGACATGACTCGACCTTTAAGCTTCAATTATGGAAATGGGCCCAACAAATGACAACTCACAGACATCCCTCAAGGCTTACAGGACACTCAAGGGCCAATGAACCATCCCAGGCGACCAAATTTTGAGCTGAAATTTTTTTCTCAAATATTAAGCCCCAACCACATGCAAATAAGGTAAGGGTGCAGTTATAGGGTTCCAATCGCATGCATGACATTGCTTCCATATAGTTATAGCCCAAAATATCCAGTTCAAAGGGTGCAGTTCCAAGATCTAAGCCACTTTTCAAGACCAGCCTCTAGAACACTACCAAAAACTGCCTGTAACTCATCAAAATGATAAATAACATAATGACAAGGCTAATCATACAAATATTGGACAAGAACTAGACCCATATATTCCTAGTCCATAACAAACATTTCATTGAACACATGGTGCATATAAGAGGTATAGGTCATGAATGCATATATGATTAATACATTCATCAAACAATTAATAACTAAACAATTCATGACAAGAGTCATAGATAATACACCTCATATAACCAACATATAACTAGAAAATAACCAACATAGAAATCATGGCAACCTAGCCATAATATCACCAATATAGTACTACAAATTATCGTAGATCGCAATAAGGAAATGTCTCATATTAACATAGGAAAATACTAACCAAGTCAGGGACTTCCACATACCACCCAGCCATAGATTGGGATGGACCAAATCTTTCTTTCGGCCAATCACCCCCACACCATATTCCAAGCATGAATGTGGGATCTCATGGAATAAACCAAGAAAAAACCAAACCATGGATTCTAGAGGCCAAACTACCTCAACCCTCAACCACAATGATTCCACATCCATGGGCGTACATCACTAACACCAACCAGATCAATCTCTAGCCAAGTTGTTCAGGGCTCCAAGAACTAGTAACTCAACCCACAACCTTCCAAGGCTCTAGAGCATTTGTCCAGCCAACCCCATGGACTAGTAACTCAACCTACCAAGGGCTCCAGAGAGTTAGTTCCAACCTAGACTGTGGGACTAGTAACTCAACCCAAGTTGTTCCGAGGCTTCTAGAAATTTTGTTCCAACCCACAACCATAAGGAACATTAGCACCAATCAGAAAATAATCAAATGGAAAACCCACAACCCCATGGTTATCTAGGAAATGGAAAGGCAAGGCTAAACCTGTTGTCAACCCAAGCAATCCCCATGCTAAGGACAACACATAACCAGAAAAATCACATGCATATACCATACCATCCATAAATCAGCAAGGAAATCACACATGTAACCTATTTCTTGCAAATCAATCCAATTGCAGTTGTTGATCCATCCATTCCCTTGCACTTGCTTACTTTCCTTTGCCTTCTTTTTCCAATCCAAGTGAAATTACAATTCTCCAATAATTCTCCAATAATGCTCTAATTGTACAAAAGTATGAGAGAATAGAAAAGAGATCCACCCAAAAACCATCAAAAGGTTGTGAACTGATCCTTAGAAGCCTTTTTATCATTGAGGCCTCTATTTTCTTCATTTTCCTTAATTTTCCTTCTCATGCAAATCTATGGCCCTTCATCTCCCTTTTCTCTTATTTTCCTTTATTTTCATAATTAAATGCCAATTATCGCCTCTTTTCCTTTTCCAATGTCCTTAATCATTAATAAATTGAAAGTGACACCCACTAGGATATTTTTCCCACCTTTAAGCTTGGAATACGTCTCTGATGACCTTGGTCTTATTTTTCCTTTAATATCCTTTATTACATGAAATTTTAACACGTGTATGTTACATACCCCTCTGCCTTGGGGGAATAGTGTCCTCAATGTTCTATGACACCAAAGACTAGAAAATCACTAAAAAAACATACTACTATGGATATTTATAACACAACGCATTGCAATATTTACAATGACCACTGTTGAAAACATAACAAACATATTATTTATTAGAGCCTTATAATACAACTCATTATGGTATTTACAATAAAAAAACACATATATTTATGCACATTTGCTTCAACCAACAAATAACCATATTGCCTCTGCAAATTTATAAATCCAGCTCAATAAAATATTTACATATTTAAAATAAAATACACATATATACATATGCACATTTTCTCTAACCAGCAAATAAAAGGATAAAATGTATGCATAAACAACAAGGAAGTCCATAGGCTCATGCCTCCACCCTCAAATGTAATACCTAGATTCACCTCCTTCCTAGGAAGTTTAGAATACACTGCCAAATTAAAACCTACATCCAATGTCCAGTGCTATGATCCTTGTGCTACCTATTTCCTTAGTGAACAATTACCGACTCATGGTTCTAGGACACACTCCAATGTGCTTCTGATTCCATCTGAAAATGTTAATGACCAAACCAAATTCATTTCCCGACCTTCCCTTCTCCTCTAAATAATCCATCAGTCAATGCAGTCACCCCCTTCCATGTAGTCACTCTCCTTCCAAGTTCCCCGAAATTGCCTTCTCTGCTACACAGTCCCTCTGGCGATCCATCCCTTAGCAAGGTTTCCTCACATCAGAAGGTCCAAAAACCAAGGCATATCCCTACCTTAAAACCATCATACTGATCATAGCATACTCATGGAAATCAATGCACACTATTGGGTACCAGTGTCCCATAATGGCCCTACTCCTAAATGCTTTACAAGTATAGTGTTGCCTATTCCAATTCCTTTTGTTGTTGCTCCTAATTCTTGGACTCAGTCTCAACCACCCAAACTAGGCATTTTCCTTCTTTACTGTACCAAGCACATAATTTCCATTAGACTAAAATGGAATTGAAATAAATTCAAATCATACCTCATTAGTGGCATGTCAGTAAGGTACACTTGCAATTCTGTTTACTTACTCTCACAACAAGTTAAACTAGCTCTTTGATCAAATCATCATGCATAAACATATCACATCCGGTTAGCTCAAATTGAAACCATCATAAATCAGAATCATAGATAAAATACATAATTAAAAACTGGAATAAAATATTGATACTTATCTTTTAAATGGTTCTTTGTTTCTTCCTTTTTTCTTCTCCTTTCTGTACAAACTTTGAATGGGTTTCCAAAATTGAAATCACCCAATGTCTTTTCTTCCCTTCAAAGAAACCAGGGAATCTGGAGACTAAATCACCTCCTTCCTCAATATCAACAACATGGGTATCCTGAGACTAAACTTCTTTAACCCTCAATATCAACAACAAGGGCATCCAAAGACTAAACTGCCTCAACCCTCAATATCAACAATAATGGACAATAAGGGCATCTAGAGACTAAACCACCTCAACCCTCAATATCAGCAACAATGACATCCAAAGACTAAACCGTTGTAACACCCCCTCCTCCTAGGCCCACCCAGAAAACCAACCAGCTGGAGTAAACATATGATGAGAGAGCTCACTATTAGGAATTAAAATTCCTTGGTGACCTTAAGGAAATGGAACCGACAAAACATATCAAAAAAACACATCCACATCAACAACAACACCGTCAAGAGACATGTCAGCCACTCAGACATCCTGTCCCTAAGTCCCACTGATGATTTAAGCCTTTTAACCCTTGGTCGCTCTCCTGTTATAGGCATGACAACATCTAGAATCCAAGGTCGCTCTCATAGGCCTATGTGCCAACATCCCTGGACTCTTTTCAACAGACCTGTACTAGCATCCTAGAGATTTTAGCCACTTTTCTAGCCTAGAATCCCGACCTCTACCCATTACTTGTTACAACCTTTATAATCCATCAAATACATGATGAAAATATAAACAAATCGAATTTAAACCTTAGGATTAGGTATAAGCATCCCCAACTAGGACTGACATTCTGTCAAATACTTGGCATCAATGCAACCTACAGGTATAGGATACAAGACAGAGCATAAATGACTGAAATAACTTATGAAACAAAACCAAAACGATCACCACCTTCCCCATTGCATTAGGTCTTGCATCCATCCATTTAATAATTACAGGTAAATACATGAAATAACCATGACATGAACCAGTCATATAACCATGCTTATAACCAACATAAAACCATATAAATATCATATATATGACAACCATTAAATCCACATATAAACAAGTGCAAAAGTAAGAGAACCTAGCTTTTATTAATCATACGCAAATCCAACCAAGTTCGATACTTCCACGTACTAGTCTACCGTAGACATGGTTGAACCAAATCTTTCTTCCATCCATTCACCCTGTGCCATATTCCAAACATGATTGTGGGATCTCATAGAACAATGAATCCAAGAAAAAATAAGGGAATCCAAAGGTTGAACCACCTCCACCCTCACCAAATTGTGATCACACCAAAACCAATGCTATGATCACAACCGAACCGAACTTGGAATGCCATTCAAAATCCATCACCATCCTTGAGGAATTTTCCATCTCCTTGTCTCTTAAGCTCTACTACAATCCAATCCTGTATCACTAGGCCCTAAATCAAGACCAGTCTCTTAGCCTTTACCACAATCCAAACTTGATCACTAGGCCCTAAACTGATACTCCTCCCTCAAGCTTTACCATGTATCCCGCCAAAACTAGTCAAGGGATTCTTAGGCCTTTGGGAATGAAACTTGAGACCACCTCCACCCTAGATTCTCAAATCCATCCAGCAAACCAAAGCTCAAAACCAGAAATAAACATCCTAACACCATGGCATCCAGAAAAAGGCAAGGCTAAGCTGAAAACCACTGTCATAACCCAGAAAAACCATACCACCAACAATGAGAGAACCATACACCAACATGCAAATCCATGCATATCCAAACTAGCTAGAAAATCACACCTTGATCCTCGTTTTCCTTCCTTGATCCTTTTTTTCCTTCCTTAACCTTTTATTCCTTTTACTTTCTTGCTCCAAAGCTAGATGCTCCAAGAAGCATCTAATTTACCAAGAGTGGAGAGAGAGAGAGAGAGAATAATGAGAGAGCTCCAAACTTGAATTGACAAAATCTTACCAACTTATCCTCAAAAGCCTTTTTATTAATGAGGCCTCTAATTTCTTCATTTTCCATTATTTTCCTTCAATTTCCTCCTCACATGCAACCTGTGACCTTTCACCTTACTTTTCTCCTAATTTCCTTTATTTTCATAAATAAATGTGCCAAAAATGCATTTTCCTTTTAATTTATTTTCCTTAGCCTTTACAATTTTTCCTTAGCCAAAACACACATCCTATTATGCCCACTAGGATATCTTTTCCCAACATTGAGCTTGGAATAAATGTCCCTTAACCATGGTCTTATTTTTTCCTTTATTAACTTTTATTACATGAACTTTTCACGAGGGTTGTTATAGATTCCTCCCCATTGGGGAACACCATCCTCAGTGTTAAACCACACCATGACCTTAGCAAAACCTTGAAAAGAAAACATACTACCCATGGAGCTTTATAACTTAGCTCATTGCAGTATTTATAATGAAACACTTGCTCAAAAGCAAGAGATCATGACAACAGGACAAGATAACAGCCATAATAACATGACACCCGTACCACTTATTGCAGATTTATAACTTAGATCATGGCGGTATTTACATCCATATATATATAGATACATATACCAAAATATCAACAAAGCACATGCCAAACATATACCAAATATCAAACCAAAACTTCTTTGCCTCAGCCATCAAACAATGAAGGAAACAAGGCCCGCATATAAACTACCATCTCTCATGTAGCTTCTTCAAGCCCAAAGTGATTTGACTGCAATTTAACTTGCTCTACAACTCTGTTCCTGAGCATGAGATGTTTCCACTATAATATGCATCGAGGATCCAGCTGGAACTCTCTTTCTTGCTCCACCTGCAATATAGACCAATCAATAACTTGATCAACATCCTTTATATACTTTCAAAGAAATGAAATATGGAAAACATCATGGAATTTCATTGTTGGAGGCAGTGCAAGTCGATATGTCACTATTCCAATCCTCTCAAGGATCTCTAAAGGCCTACAATACTATGGTTCCAACTTGGCACATGAACCAATCCTCAAAGATGTTTTCTTGGGCTCCCCAACCTAAAACTCCTTGAACACCCTGTGCTGATCTGCATAACTCTTCCATCTATTTTTTGCTATCTTTATATTCTTATTTATAACCTACATTTCCTACTCCATGTCTACCAACATATCCGGTCCAATAAGTACCTTGTTCACTGGATCACTCTAGCTAATGGGAGTGTTACAACTCCATCCATACAATGCCTCGAAAGGACTCATCCTCAATTAATCCTGATAACCATTGTTGTATGTGAACTCAACCAATGGAAGATACTCCTCCCATTTATTTTGCTAGTGCATCACGTACATCCTCAACATATCCTCCGAGATCCTATTGACCCTCTCTGTTTGTCCATCTGTTTGCAGATGATAAGTCATGCTGAAGGCCAAATCTATGCCCAAACCTACAAACAACTCCTTCCAAAACTTGGAAGTGAACTTTTCATCCACGTTCGACACAATCTTCTTTGGAACACTGTGTAGTCTCACTATCTTTCTAATAAACACCTGTGCTACCTCACTGGCTGAATATGTAGTCTTTACTAGAATGAAGTGAGCTACCTTGCTCAACCTATCAATCACGACCATAATAGAATCATGCTGCTTCATTGTCCTTAGAATAACTATAATGAAATCCATGGAAATGACCTCCCATTTCCATTCTAGAATCGCTATAGTTTGTAGTAAACCACCTAGATACTTACATTCTTCCTAAACCTACTAAAAATCTAAACATCTACCCACAAAATCTGCCACTTCCTTCTTCAGATTCGGCCAATAATATAACTTATTTACTGTCGTCAATTTCTTCTGATATCTTGGATGATCCGAGTATGGCTTGATGTGAAACTCCCTCAACATAAGCTTCTTAAGCTCACTGTAATTCGGCACATATATCATGTCTCTAAACTTCACCAAACCATCTATCGTGAGACAATAGTTTTCATCCCGATCACCTATACCTGTACCTTCACCTGTACTTGTACCTGTACCTATACCCATACCTATGCTCTACTCTAACCTATGCATAATCTCCATGTATTTTTCATTCTGATGTCCTGCCTGCAACATCCTATCATTTAACTCTATCCCATAAGAGATCATACACGTTCTATGATTTACCTATACCTTCCTTCTAAGAGCATGTGCGACCCAATTCTCCTTCCCTTTGACGTACTTGATCTCGAAGTCGAACTCACTATTGGTAGCCAACCATCTAGTTTTCCTGGCATTTAGATTCGGCTGATTAAACAAATATATCAACCCACTGTGATCGCTCATCAATGTAAATATCCTGCCCAAAAGATAGTGCCTCCACATCTTCAATGCATGTATAATCGTTGCTAGCTCAATATCATGCATCAGATAGTTATGCTTGTGCTCATTCAACTTATGTGACTCATAGCACACTGCCTATCCTTCTTGCATGAGAAATCCACCAAGTCCTCTCTTGCAAGCATATGTACATACAACAAACTCCTTGTCTGCATCCTCAATCTTTAGCACTGGTGCATTTGCCAACAACTCCTTAAGCTGCTCAAAAGTAGCCTCACATTCTTCTATCCATTCAAACTTATTACCTCTGCTATGTAATGATGTGATAGGATATGCAATGCGTGAGAATTTCCTAACGAACCTCCTGTAGTAACCTACCAGTCCCATAAATGATCTCACCTCATCCACATTCTTAGGAGGTGCCCACTCCATGATGGTCCTTATATTTTCTGGATCCACTATTATGCCATCCTTGGAGACAACATACCCCAAGTAATGTACCTCAGTATGAAATAAGTTTCATTTGTTAAGTTTAACATACAATTAATGCTCTCTTAGCAATATCAACACTACTGCTAAATGCTCGGCATGTTCTTCCTCATTTTTAGAATATACCAGTATATCATAAATGAATACAATAACAAACTTGTCTAGATAAGGATTCAACACACTATTCATCAAACACATGAAAGTAGCTAGAGAATTAGTCAAACTGAATGCAACAACAACAAACTCATAATTCCCATACCTGGTCCTGAACGCAGTCTTGAAGATATCCTCTTCATTGATGCGTACCTAATGGTATCCTGATCTCAAGTTGATCTTAGAGAACACTACTTCTCCCTTGAACTGATCAAAAAAATCATCAATCCTTGGCAATGGGTACTTGTTATTGATCGTTACTTTGTTCAGCTTTCTATAGTCAATGCACAATCTATGAGTACCTTATTTCTTCTTTACAAACAACACTGCTGCACCCCAAGACAATACACTCAACCTAATTTACCCCTTGTCCAACATTTCCGTCAGTTGCAACTTTAAATCAACCAACTTAGGTGTGCTCATACTGGAAGGTGCTTTTGATGGTGGAGCTTCTCTTGAAACCAACTCAATAGAAAAGTCTACCTCCCTATGAGGTGGAAACTCTGTAATGTCCTTATGAAATACATCTTGAAACTGCTGCAAAACTAGGTACTTGTTTAACACTTCGGCATCCTCAACTTCCTTCCCTTTATCACTATAAATGTGCACTACAAACGTCACACAACCTTTTCTGAAACTACACTTAGCCTGCATAGCAGTAACAATCCTCACTGATGTAGGCTTCTTCTTTCCCTACAAGAGCCTCTTTTCTCCACTGTCATCCACACACTCAATGACCTTGTCAAATCAATCCACTTTGGTCCTGTGAAGGTATAGCCAATCCATACCCAAAATCATACTATATTGGCCCAATGGAAATTCATTCAAATGTGTTGTTGTAGGCATACCATTTAACTAAAATGTGCAAGATCTTACCCAATGGTGAACTCGCTTCTTTGTAGCAATAGCCACCTGTACCAACCAAGATTATGCAGACACTTCTTTTCCCAAAACACACTTATCCACTAGGTTAGGATTAATATAACTATAGTTAGATCCAGGATCAATCAAATTAGAAACAACTTGATCACAAATCTTATTGTCCATATCAATGATCAATGCTTGATGATCTGCCTGTCTGTTGTCCAAAACTGCATAGATCCATAGAATGTTATGACCAACATCACCAACGGTATGCGCCTCCTGAGCACTATAGATCTAGGGTCTACCACCACTCTGATACTGCATACAATCCCTCTTATGATGATCCTTACGACATATCCAACACTGCAATGGTTCCCCACCACCACCTCTAGCTTGCTTCTCTCCATGTCCTTTCTCAGATGTATTGAAATTCTTGTAAGGAACTACATTTTCTTTCTCACTTGCATTGGTCTTCCTCTCTTTAGTGGCCATTTTCCTTTAGATTTCTCATTTCTTTTCAAGTCATGTTTAGGCTTAAATTTGCACTTCGACTGCTCATAACAATGCTTCACCCTTCGGATGGCCTCCTCCAATGATCTAGGCTCATTGAACCTAATCTAGTCTCTATATTCTACTAAAATTCCACTGATGAATCTCTGGACCTTGGCCTTCTCCTCCCTGAGGTAAGACACATATCTCAACAGCTCCAAAAACCTGCTAGTATACTCATCTGTCATAGAACCCATCTGCAACTCATAAAACTCCTTAGCCCTATCATCATAGTACCTGTCCGACAAGTATTTCTTCTTGAAGAGCCTCTCAAATGCATGCCAAGTCAAATCATCCTCATGTATACCTTTGACATTCTTCACGTCTTCCCACCAAATATTTTATTTACCTTTGAGACTGAAAGTGGTTATCTTTGGTTTCATGTTTTTTGAATAATCATATAATCGGAAGAATTTTTTCATACCAAGCAACCACGCCTCTGCATCCTATGATTTCTTCATCCCTCCATCAAATGTAGGTGGTTTTTCTTTCTTAAACTCATCCGACAAGTATCCCCTATCACTCCACCTGTAACAGTGATAACAATGACGATCATCATGCCTGTCAGAGCCAGAACTGGAATAGTACCTGTGTTTATCACCTCTCCTATCCGAATTGTCCAACAACCTGCCATCTTTGATCTTTTCATATCTATCCAACCTATGTCTACTCTGAGAATTACTACCATATGCCCCATTAGTTATGTCCTATTGTCCATGGCTAATCCAAAGTGGTCCTTGTCGCTGCAATTCTAACAAACTCTGGAGAAGTATTTCATTAACCTCTGCTTGTTTCTCTTATGCTTGTATGATTTTGTCATTATCTTCTTTGTAACTCCTTATTTCTTCCTTTAGGATTATCAATGTGTCTACCAAGTAAGAAGAGTTCCCCACACCACACTACCCATCTGATTCATAGGGAGATTCTATGTAGTCTACCACCTTGCTAGCCATTTGGTCTCTTTCCTACAAGGCATACTATGTCAGTTAAACCAAATCACAATAAACCAACATACCTTAGCATAATTCAAGGAGGATACCTTATCTGCAAGATCATCAAATTAGCGTGATACATGTATAACATAATCATAACATCATATAGACATATATTGAATAATTGTATCAATGAATAAACATCATTCTAGTGAGGGTCTCGTCATCAATGCAAGGCCATATCAATAATGCATGCTATGACTTCATGCATGGCAAAAACCATTACTTTGTTGTACACATTTCCACATGCAATTATCAACATGCATAAGCAATGCCTAATCAATTACACATACACATAAACGCATGTAGTCGAGCATAAGTAATCAATTCTTGTAACCAACTACAAGACTGGTACATGTAATCAAACATACCAAGAATGCAACCTAACATACAAGGATGTAATCAAGTTGCATATGATCCTGTAACCATTTATATAATTCTGACGATGCATCCCACAAAATCAACATCAATTTCCTCATGACAACCTTACTACAATCGTGATCAACATGATGCAATGCAACAAGCACATGTAACACAACTATAAGAGACGCACATGCAACTTACATGCATGCATGACCAACACCTTCACAAAGAAGAGAGCAACCATTCTCTGATACCAATCTGTAACACCCCCTCCTCCCAGGCCCACCCAAGCAACCGACCATCTGGAGTAAAATTGTGACGAGAGAGGTCACTATAAGGGATTCAACTTCCTTGGTGACCTTAAGGAAATGGAATCGACAAAATATATCAAACAAACCCATCCACACCAGCAAGAACACCCTCAGGAAACATATCAGGCACTCAAACATCCTTTCCCTAAGTCCCACTGATGATTTATGCCTTTAACCCCTGGTCTCTCTCATGCTATGGGCATGACAACATCTAGAAGCCAAATTCACTCTCACATGCCTATGTGCTAGTGTCCATGGACTCTTTTCAATAGACCTATACCAGTGTCCTCAAGATTTGAGCCACCTTTCTAGCCCAGAATCCCAGCCTCTGCCCAGAACTTGTTACAACCTCCAGAATCCATCAAAGACATAATGAAAATATAAATAAATCGAAATTCAACCTTAGTACTAGGCCTGAGCATCCCCAACTAGGATTGACATTCTGTCAAACACTTGGAATCAATGAAACCTATAGGTCTGGGATACAAGATAGAGCATAAATGACTAAAATAACTTATGAAACATAACCAGAAGGATCACCACCTTCTCCATTGCAGTGTTATAACATCAATTAGGTCTTGCATCCATCCATTTAACAATTACAAGTAAATACATGAAATAACCATGACATGAACTAGTCATATGACCATGCTTATAACAAAGCATAAAACCATATAAATATCATATATATGACAAACATTAAATCCACATATAAACATGTGAAAAAGTAAAATAACTTAGATTTTATTAATCATAGGAAAATCCGACCAAGTTCGGGACATCCACGTACCACCCGACCATAGAATACAAATCCAACTTATTATAGCATGACAAAACATATTGATACAAAGTAAGTCACCCCATGCCATATTCCAAGCATAAATGTGGTATCTCATGAAACAACCAATCCAAGAAAAACTAAAGGAATCAAGAGGTTAAACCACCTCCACCCTCACCAAACCGTGATCACACAAAAATCGGTGCTCCAATCACAACCGAACTGAACTTGGAATTCCATCTAAAATCCATCACTATCCTTGAGGAGTTTTTCGTCTCCTTGTTTGTTAGGCTTTACCACAATCCAATCATGGATCACTAGGCCCTAAAACAAGACCAGTCTCTCAGGATTTACCACAATCCAAACTTGGATCACTAGGCCCTAAACCGAGACTCCTCCCTCATGATTTACTATGTATCCCACCAAAATTAGTCAAGGGGTTCCTAGGCCTTTGCGAATGAAACTTGAGACCACCTCCACCCTGGATTCTGAAATCCATCCTGTAAACAAAAGCTCAAAACCCAAAATAAACATCCCAACACCATGGCATCTGGAAAAAGGCAAGGTTAGGTTGAAAACCATTGTCATAACCCAACAAAATCATGCCACCAATAGCAATAGAACCATACACCAACATGCAAATCCATGCATTTCCAAACCAGCTAGGAAATCACACATGCAAAAGGTTACCTACAAGTATTCCTATGGAAGTTGCTTAATCCTGCTTTTCTCGCGTTGATCCTTGCTTTCCTTCATTTCCCTTTGCTTGTTTTTCCTTTCTTGCTCCAAAGCTAGAGGGCCCCAAGAAAACTCTAAGTGACCAAGAGTGTGTGAGAGAGAGAGAGATAATAATGAGAGAGATCCAAACTTGAACTAAAAAAAGGCTACCAATTGATCCTCATAAGCATTTTTATTACTGAAGCCTCTAATTTCTTCATTTTCCATTATTTTCCTTCAATTTCCTCCTCATATGCAACCTGTGACCTTTCACCTTAGTTTTCTCCTAATTTTCTTTATTTTCATAAATAAATCTGCCAAAAATTCCTTTTTGCCTTTTAATTCCTTTGCCTTAGCCTTTTCCAATTTTCCTTAGCCAGAGCACACATCTAGTGATGCACACTAGGATATCTTTGCCCAATATTCAGCTTGGAATAAGTGTCCCTTAACTGTGGTCTTATTTTTGGCCTTTATTAACTTTTATTACATGAACTTTTCACCAGGGCTATTACAACCACCTCAACCCTCAATACCAACAATAAGGGCATCTAGAGGCTAAACTGCCTCAACCCTCAATATCAACAACAAGGGCCTAGAAAGTCCCATACGCTCATGTCCCATCACATTGTACAACACATATACATACACCTACACCTGGTGTACAACACGACACATACACTTACACATTGTGTACAACACGACACATACACCTACACCCGTGTACAACACCACACATACACCTACACCTGGTGTACAACACAACACATACACCTACACCTCGTGTACAACATAATACATATATGTACACAGCGTATTGTTATCACCAAAATACCGATCATCTAGCCTAATTTACTAGATGGATCGAAGTATACCATATAAAGCCAATTTTACCCTAGTAAAATTGCTTTCACTATGAGAAATTACCTAATAAACCACCTCTATTAAGTAATTTATAGTTAAACCCATGAAGAATAATTAAATAAATCACTATTTATTTGTTGTTCTTCTAGGAATAATTAATTAAACCATTGTTTTATTATTATCCCTTGTCATATTTGGCCCAATTATGAAAAATAAATAGATAAATCATTATTTATCTTATTTTTTCTCTAAGAATAACTAATTAATCATTAATTAATTACTATTCTTTGTTAAATTTGACTAAATCTCTTAGGAATAATTAAATAAATCATTATTTATTTATTATTACTTAACTAATTCATTGAGATGGTAAATAAATCATTTATTTATTTATTATTTCTAAATAAAAGTTTAAATACTTTTTCCCTCCTAAACAAATATAATAAAATATTCCAAGTGGTTATTCCAAGAATGGGATCAATAATATTTTATTATTTCTCTGTATTTGAGGATAACCCAATATTTTGTTATAAATAGAAGAGCTTTCCATTCATTATTCACTTTTGATTATTTTCATTGGTGCACTCACAATTGTAACTCTGATTATTTTCATTGTTACACACCATATTTTTTATGGGTTTATGCATTATAGAGGAAAGAGACTCTATGAAAGCTGAAGACGTTTGAGGAAAACCAAGAACCCATCCCATAGAGGGGGGCTAATAACATTTATCTATTCTCTTCACAGGAGTTATTATAAAATTATTCTTTACATATCTGGTTTCCATTGGATTATTAGGGTTATTACTCTTTCTTTCTCTGTTTAACTATGATTGTAGCATAGATCAGAATTTTGGCAGGTTTTGTTTCTATCAATCGCTGCAGATCTACAATGTTTAGCATCCATTTCTATTGTTGAGATTGTTTGTCATCCACAATCTTAAGTTGGTTCTTTTCGTACACCATTGAGAAGAAAACACTACAACAAATAGGCGACTCTGCTGGGTTTTATACTTCAGATCCAGAAACTTGGATGACCTTTGGTTTTCAGCTTAGGGTTTCTTCTTTTTTCAGTTATATTAATATTTCCTCGATTTTTAACCGTAGATCTAATCAATTTCTAACTTCTACAAGTTCTCTGGTCATTTCCGCAGGTCACAGGAACCAGCCGTGACAAAGGCGACATTTTTTTCCGAAATTTGCAAATTGGGAGTCTCGGAATAGAAATCGCAGTTTTTAGCCAAAAATGTGTGATATGGGCTTCATAACGCACCTTTCAGCCCAAAAAGTGTGATTTTAGTAGAAAACGGGTTAGTACTTGCGATTTCTAGGTTTTAGGGTTTTTCTCATATCTGTTTTTGGGTTTTGCTGAGAGTTGTCTATTGGGTGTCTGACCTCTGTCTCATCCCACTTAGGCCTAGATCCACTCTGAATTACTCATCAAAGTCGAATTTAGCCTCCCCTAGGGCTTCTAATACACTTCCACCTTTCTAGGAGGAGTTTAGCTGAGTGAGAAGTCTGAGTTTCTGCAATGCTTTCAACCACATTTTCCAGATCTGTAACCTTTTGTTTCAGATATGATAAGATAGGTTGTTAACATCCATAGTGTCACATTTCCACTTACTTGGTCATTTCCCTTAGGGTCCCATCAATTTCCCTAAGTGTTTCACCCATCTCCCTATCTTTTTACAGCAATCTTCCCTCTGGTTTTTTGTTGTTGTTGCACCACTTTCCAGCAGCTTAGTGTCACTTGATCCCAGTCACACTGACATTCAAATCTCTTGATTGTTTCAGTGTATTTTCCATCGATTTAGCCATCAAGAAGTACAGTGTTTGCAAACCTAGTTTGGGTGGGGTTTAGTTAATTGATTTGTTGTTCATTTTCTGTTATTTATTTCAGTTTATTTGTAGCAAGATTTTTTTTTTACAAACACAATCTGGGCTTAATCAATTAATACACTTTCACACACAAGCACACCTTAAGCGAAGGGCACTTGGTTCACACCACCAATCCAAGACTTAACATAATAAATTTATCTCCCAACATCAGAGACAAAAGATATATTGTTGATCTCCTATCTCCATTTATGTGTTGTGTGTGTCCTTCCATCATTGCGCCACCAAGGCGTGTGTCGCAGAGACTATTAGGCCTTCACCCCTTGTTTCCTCTTGGTCGTATTACTCCTCCTTGTCGGGTTTGAGTTCATAGCCCTTCGAGTCCCCATACCGACTCTTCTCCTAGTCCCTCTGATTCCTCATCTGATTCCAAACCTCCTTCACTGCATATCATCACCATGTTTGGACCCACAGCTGGTGCAAGAACCCAACCTGGTGGTGGCTTTGGCTCTATATTGGTAGTCACATAAGACAGAATAGTCTCAAGAACCACTTTGGCATCCCCCATGCTCCCCTTTATGGTTGGGTTAAGTTTACCATATCTTAACCAGTTGATAAACAACCCCATACACCATGATGTTGGTTGGCCCTTTATGTCAACTAAGCTTCCCTCTGACATCCCAAATTTTGAGGGTATTGCTGGAGAGGATCCTACCAACCATGTTCGATCCTTCCACATGTGGTGTTCGTCCAACTCCATAACCGATCACTCCATTCGTCTTTGGCTCTTCCAACGCACGCTCACTGAAGATGTGACAAAATGGTATATAGACTAGCCCTCTGCCTCTCATTCCATTTTCGTGACACTTGCTAAAGTGTTCCTTTCATATTTCCAGTTACCTCTCTTGTACGACACTGTTACTAAGTTATTGACCACATTTTGTCAATCCTCCGCCACTCACCTTTCTCACCATGTTCAAGAGTGGCATCGAAGGAGAACATTTCATGCCCTACCTTTCGAAGACTTTGTCTATCTTGATTGGTTTCTTAAGAGCCTTTTATCCCCCATCGGGAAAGATATCGCGTCCCATTTTCCTCAGAACAAGGAAGAATATCTCCAAATCACTTTGATATAGGATATGAATTATGCACAATTCGGTTATGTCTATACCATCATTCGAGACCTCCCTCATCCTCGAAGTGCCAATGCACTGGGGGCATCCCATGCCGCTGACAGTATCATTGGATCCCTTTCACACTCTTCGCCATATTCTCATCAGAGTTATGGCTATCCGCAAGGGGGCACCAATTCCTCCAACATTTATGCCCCTCCTACTAGGAACATGTTTCCTGGACCCCAACCCATCTACCAAACTCTTGCTCCTTCTTATGCACAGCCTAGTGCTTCAGCCCCTCAAGCATTAGCACCGCAGCCTCCAATGCATCATCAGCCCCAACAACCACTTCCGCCTTAGGGACAAGTGTTTGCGCAACAAAGTGATACCAATCCCCAAAATTCAAAGAAAAAGAATAAGGGAAAGGGTAACCACGGTAACCAGATTAGTGAACCCCAGGGGAACCAGCCTAACACCAACAACCAGCAATAGGGTGGCCAACCCAAGCAGAACAAGGCTATTCGTATGAATAATCCTTATGCATGTTGTGGTGTACATGGCCATTATACACATAAGTGTCCTCTTTTACCCCAGATGCACCAAAAATGGGAAGCTCAAGTAGCTTCTTGAGGTCAACAATCGCCTCAAAATCTTGCGCCACCTCAACAATTCATGCTCACAAATCCTTTCCCTCAGCAGGGATTTGTCACTGCTCAACCTCAACTAGGTCAAGCAGCCCACCTCCCCCAACCTTCTGGTCCCGATGAACTCTGATGAGGTTAACCCCTCCAATATCAACATACAAACTCGGTCGCACCAATATGATAAGCCCTCCACTTTGTTAACTGTTGATTCCAAAACCAAAGTGTCTGTTGAGCCTCTTACAACACCAAATGGTCCCTTATATATCCATCAACCAAAATTTGACGCCATTTTGAAGATCCCAAAGGAACCATTACGTCGTAATGCAGATTCTAATAGAGATGCCCATACATACAATATAGTAGATGACATGGCACAATCACCTACTGCCATGTCAACATTGGAAGTCCTACATTCATGCTCTTCCCAAAAGAAAGCTCTACTAGCTGCCTTGGGTGTAGTGGATCCTTCTACCAATTTTTTTATTGTCTTCCCGATTGATACATCAGAGCACCCCCTGTTACCTTCACTAGTTGCTTTCCAAATACCAATTCGAATCCATAATTCCATCATCTCCAGATGCATTAATGATGAAGGTGCATCCATCGATGTGATGTCCGCTACTGTTTGGAAACAACTAAAGTCACCTGAGTTTTCCCCCTCCACCATCACTTTATGTGCTTCACATGGACACTCCTCCTAGCCCCTCGGCATGTATGCAACTATTTAGTGACCCTTGCAGGCAAGACTGTCCATGTCAACATTGAAGTCATTGATGCCCCATTGGATTACAACATTCTCTTAGGTCGTAGTTACACATATGCCATGTCAGCTACCGCATCTGTGGTTTCCTCAAGATGTGTTTCCCCCATGAAGGGAAGATCGTCACCATCAATCAATTAACTTACTATGAGCCAGTATCTATGACCTCCCCCGAGTCCATTATCTCGTTGATGTCTAATAAACATCCTTAAACTCCTTGCACCAGTGTCTCACCTGGAGTCTATAAAGATTCCTCATTGTTAGGTGCCTTCCCTGGTCCCACCCTCCCATTTTTGAACCTACTTCCATGAGTGTTTGCATGTTACAAGTGTCACGGGCTGCCCTTAAGCAGTTTGGTACACTTGATCAATAGCCAGCTCCTCAACATCCTATTGTTTCTCTTCCAATTGAAACCTCTAGACCCACTCCCCCAGGACCTCCTCTATTTGTGGGTGCCTCTCCTATGTTCCCACCAAGAACTGTTCCTCCAGGTCTCAACCATCCATGAACTATTCTACCAAGACATTATCCTTTCAGCTAGATACCTTTCTTATTCCCCCCTCCAGGAGTTTTTCCGTACATGTCATGGCTTCGTTGGTCCTTCCTAACATGACTCTAAGGATCTATTATGAAACAGCCTCACAAGAAGATAGAAAAGAAATATCAATGCCTTAGAAATAAGCCTCTTCGAGGGGGAAACCTCATTTACATTACACAAATGAACAATTCTTGGATGATACAAATGAAAAGACCTCCTTTCTAGATATAGGAGTCTAAGGGGTCATAATATAATTAAAGCCAACATAACATTAATAATGTAAGGGCATTATAATAACAATAATGGGCTTCTATGGGGCACAATAATAACAATATGGGGACTACATGGGCACAACAATATAATAAGGGGGTTCTACTAATAACCATAAGCAGTTACATTAGTACTATAGAGACCTAACATGCCCCTCTCCTTTAAAAAGTGTTGTCCTCAATGCTTGAGTAGTTCTTAACGCTTCTGTAAAAAAATCTTATACTCCCAAGGGGAATATTCAGTGGGTAAGTTCTTCCACTTGATGAGATACTCTAAAACTGATCAATTTCATAGCTTTCGGGTTCTTGTTTCTGTGAATGCTCCAAGTCCCAATATGATTTTTCATTCCACGTAAAGTTCTTGCAATATCGTTTGAACTAGGATATTCTGCAACTTTTGAACGAGTGGCCACAAATCTTCGTCCTTTTTCCATTCATCTCTTGCTTCGTGTATCCAATCTGGTTGGATAATAGAAATAGCAGAAACAATGCTTCCACATCCTCATCCTTTCTTGAGAGTGCATCTACAACAACATTTTGCTTCACTTTTTTGTAGATGATTTCAAAGTCATAACCCAACATATTTGTGACCCATTTTTTATGTTCTTCTAAAGATAACCTTTGTTCTAAAAAGTATTTAAGACTATCATGATCCATTTTTACCTTGAAGTGTCTTCCCATTAGGTAAGGTCGCCATTTCTTAAGTGCATGTAATATTGCCAACATTTCCTTCTCATAAATTGCTTACTTGTGATGTAGCTGCAAAAATACCCAATCGCCTACATCAAAACTTCTTTCACTGTGATGTTGATCTGCGTGTTGTTTCATTCGATTCTCCACCAAAGTGGCATTATTCTTTAAAAGTTTGAGAACTTGTTGTTGATGCTCGATGTGATCTTTCACTGCTTGAATATTTTTCTTCTTGATATGTCCTTCTATCTTGAGAGTTTGAGGAGTGTTAATTTCTTCAAATGCGTTACAAGATATGGTCGGATTCTTTTCTTAATGCTCAATGTGATCTTTCACTTCTTGAACATTTTTCTTCTTGATATATCCTTCTATCTTGATAGTTTGAGGAGTGGTAATTACGACCGATGCATTACAAAATATGGCCAGATTCATTTCTTCTTTCTCGATGTGATCTTTCACTTCTTGAACCTTTTTCTTCTTGATGTGTCCTTCTATCTTGAGAGTTTGAGGAGTGGTAATTCTTGCCAATGCTTTAAAAGATATGGTAGGATTCATTTATTCTTTCTCTAGGGTTGGTTCCTGGTGTATATCCTCTTCTTTTGATGTTTCTTGATCCTTTTCTTCCTCCTCTTCATAAATCTATGTAAAATCATTTCTTCTCAGCACATTTATGACCTTTAGTGTATTTTTTATCACAATTATAACAAAGCCCTTTTGCTCTTTTTTCTTCCAATTGTTGTGGTCTCAACCTTGTAGGTTGTGGAAGGATAGGAGAAAAAATACTTCCATCTTTATGGTTGTGAGGGGTAGACTTCCTTGTTGCCATAATTTTTCTTTTCACTTTTCTTGCCCTCTCCAATGAATCAAGTTCCCAATGACAAACCTCATGTTGAATGTTATCCTTTAAAGTCCCTATGGAGACATCAATCCTCTACATCTCTGGAATATCATTTTCCCTTATATTCAATTTTTGAAATTCCTCAATGTTCTTTTCCATTGAACACGTTTGTTTGAGATTTGTCAATAGGCTAAAGAAGGTGTTTCTCTTTCTATCCTCAAAATGTGTTATCATTTCCTCCGTGAAAATTGACCACGTAACAAATGGTTTATGAGAAAAAATCCCTTTATACCATAAAAATTGATCAGTTCTAAATAATTAGATGCAATGCGTACCTTTTTTAACATTAGTACACCATGTAGATCAAAATATTTCTCCATCTGTAGTATCCAATTTACTGGATCCTTGTCATCAAACTTCCTCATCTCGCTTTTTCTTGATTTTAGGAGCTCGATCTTGAAATGATTATAACTCTGTAATTTAAAATCTCCATGTTCTGAAATTTCGTCCTGTAGTAGCCCTCTAAGTCCTCTTTCTAGCCCTAAAATTCTGATCAAGATTGGATTCTGTAAGGAAGCATTATGTCAAATCTCCCACGATGACCCGATTATAGACTAGTTCAGTAGAGCGAACTTGTACGAAATGCCACGATGACCTGTTTGGAGCAGTGAAACCCTAGAATCCACAGCTCTGATACCAAATGTTATGAAACCAACTCACAAAATGATAAAAAAGATAGATCAACGCTTTAGAAATAAGCCTCTTCAAGGGGGAAACCTATTTTACATTACACAAATGAACAATTCTTCAGTGATACAAATGACAAGATCTCCTTTCTATATATAGGAGTCTAAGGGGTCATAATATAATTAGAGCCGACATAACAATAATAATGTAAGGGCAAAATAATAAAAATAGTGGGCTTCTATGGGGCACAATAATAACAATATGGGGACTACATGGGCACAACAATATAATAAGGGGGTTGTACTAATAACAATAAGGGGTTACACTAGTAGTATAGGGGCCAAACAAGATCCCAGTATGGTACATCAATCCCCCTGTAAACATTCCAACTAATCAACCAATACCTTATCACGATTTCACCCCAATTCAATTGGTCCCCATGACCCTTGTTGTTGCTTCAGTTCCATCACAACCTCAACAAGAACTAGCTCCTATTGCGAAAGTATATGGCCAGGCAGGGCAAAGCCAAAAGGAAAGATTCAAAGCACAAGGCTCCCCAACTTCCTCCGACCCCTAAGGCCCCAAAGTCAACACCCCTATGTGCTTCGTGTGAACTTGTTGGGCATGCCACCAACAATTTCCTTGAACTTCCTCAACTTAAGCCTTTGGTTCATGAGGCATTCCCTAAGTCGAATATTCCAGAAGTCCATGTTAACATACCAGTCCCACCTACGAAACTCAAAACACTTCGTACAAACCACCCTTTTTCCCTATGTGATCTTCATGGTCACTATTCCCATTGTTTCCCTCGTCTCGATGAATTTTTCAATTGCCTTGGGGCAATTCGTGAATATGAGACCACTTATAGTAGAGCCTCTACTCCTCTAACTATGGATTTTGGTACCACCAGTCAACTAGAACAGAGAAACTCTGGCCCTACTATTGTGATCCCTCCCCCCCCGATGTCGAGATGACAGACATCACAAGCCCTATGCTTTACTTGTCATCATCCTTGAGTTCCTTGTCGAAAAACCTTCCTGAGGTTGTTGCGCGTGTTTCTATCAATCCTCCTTCGACAAAATCCCAAGTCTCAACATCAGTAAACCCTTCGTCTACCGGTCCCTTGTATACCATTCAAGACGATGCGTATGTGAACCCTCTCTCTCAGGTTCATGCACCAGGTAATATGGCTGCATCATGTAATCAGTCTTCCTCCCGTCAACCCATCTCCCACCCTGATGAGGACACCATGGAAGCTATGCCTACCCTTGATTACCCCTACCCTTAAATAAGGGGGCATTCCTTTAGAGGATTTTGAAGGCCATTTCCTTCCTAATTCTCTCAATGTGCTCTACCTCAAGAAATCTCACTCATAACACATCCTTTTGATTTGTGTGTCTTTATTTCTGCCATGAAGTCAGGTAGATTTATCATCTCATCCGTTGTCTTTTGCACCTTTCATATGGATCCATCATCCACACTGTATATTGGTCATGACGATGGTGCAAGTCTCTTCTCCCAGAATCTAGCGTTGGTAGCCTAGGCCATTTTTACCCCCTTGCATACGTTAGTCCTTTCAAATGATGTGTGCATTGGATCTGCCACCAATAATCAGGCTAAATATGATGCAGTGATAGGTTTGTTAGCCAATGCCCTTTCTCATCGCATCCTTCATCTTCATGTTTGTTTATATTCCTTGCTACTTGCCATGCAATTGAATGGTGAGTATCATGTGCATAACCAAGTCCTAGTTAGAAAATATCTACGAGTGAAGCTATTGGTACATGAGTTTGAAACCATTACTTTTAGTCATGTGCCTAGAGCCCAAAACCACCATGTATATACCATTGCAAACAACATTCTAGATTGGCATTTATCACATGTATACCACAGAACATAACCAAAAAAATGGCAAACCATCATCGTCATATAAAATGCATAATCATATTATGTATCATAAAAGTGTTTCGAGCCATACCTCTAAATACATCTGACATGCCCATAGAATGTTACAAAAATCACAATCAAAGGGACCCACATGTCCCTGCATATAGTAACTATCTGACGGATCTCGCGCCAAAGGCTCTGCTCCACCTACACATAGATCACTTACTGCCTGACTTGCCATCGCCACGTGTCGCACGATACCTCACCACTCCGATGAAATACCGATGCACTCATCTGTGTATCGGTCCTCTAAGTCATGCCACCCGCACTCTAGAACCCCGATCAAAAGTACATCAAACCTATGATGAAAATCAACAAGAAACATATTATCCTCGGGACCCTGCTGTTACGATCCCCTGATTTGCAACCCAGGCACTACAACTCAGCCTATATATCTTGTCAGCTTCACTGGTGATATGTCTACATACAACATATTTCACACTCATTACCATATACATGTGACAAATATATAAAATGCACCATAAAACATAGCAACTTAACACTTACCGTCTGGTCCCCATGCTCGCCCAAGCGTAAGTGGCAAGGTAAGATCCCCCTAATATTTCATCCCGCTATAAGGGTAATCGTCAATGTAAAGGGGCATCTGATCCCAGTGTGTGAAAAAATCAGGTCAGAACACCTGGCCGACTCCCCCTCCTTCTCCTCTCCATCGTAGCTTCCCCTAGCGGTGCATCCTGGGCTTCTAAGGCCCCCATCTTGGATTTGTACATGAGGACAGATAGTGGGTATCTTCTCAAAGAAGAACACACACAAATACTATACCAAAAGCACAGTCATGATTCACCTTCCTCTTACAGAAACTCAACTGTCGTTTCAACAACGCAGCATCATCTAGGCCCACCCATAGTAGGTCCCAGCCAAAACACTCTCAACTAACATCATCTGCCCTCCAGTCATGTGGTGGAATTCCTGGCTGCCCAAGACCCATAGCACAATTATGGCAATAGCCTATGTCTCTAGCCTCTTTAGATCAACCAGTGGGATAGTCGTGCCATTGACAAGAACACCCCACCGACAATGGTGCTCCACGAACTCAGTAATGTTCCTCCCACGAGGTAACACTGGATGAATATCCGCCACTACTCTGAGGGGAGGTAGCCTGGTCAAAAAGTAAATATCATGAAATGTGAGCTCGATCTTGTGCCCCTGCATGACAAAGACCTCCTAGTCTGGATCCCAGTAGCTCACAATTCTCAATAGCAAGGGCTCACCTACCCTCATCATTGGCTTCTCTACCAACTTAAGAACCCCATAATGAGCCAATGCCCCTTGAATGGCCTGATCCCCCTGGATCTGGGATTGAAGAGTATCCAAGTCCCATTCACACCAGTTTATTTTTAGCTCTGCCATATCTGCAAAACACCACATGTCTTCTCAGTTTAGAAAAGAAAACAACTAGCTACACTGATCAACTTGGAGCCCCCACCAGGCCAGCAGACTAACTCTTTTTCCAACCACAAATCATAGTTTTCAGCCCAAAAGGTGCAAGCTTCTAGGTTTCCAACTATTTCTTGTGAGGCAAATCACACTTCTAGGCCAGTTGGATGTGACCGTGAGCAAGAGCAAGGGTCTCTCAAGGAGCCGTCAGGTGCCAAAAATCAAGAAATAAACCACTGAAATTGAAGAGATGAGTAAGGCCACCTACCTGAAAGTCACAGGCAGTCAATTTATCCGCTACGAGATCCACAAGATTTAGGGCCTTTTCCTCCTCTCCAAAATCACCACAGGTCACTTAGCAAATGAATCCAAATTGGAGGGAAAATGACCTTTTATAGAAAAATCCCCAAATTTTCTATCATTCATTACGAATAGACCATAGCTCAGTTTTACAAACCATCAATACCGTTGGAAAGCTCTCACCAAAATCTAAAATGGGTCTTCATCAGTTTTTGATGATTTGACACTTCACTGGGAAACCATTTTTCCAAGAAGGTCACTTCGTGGTCTCTCAAAATCAAAATTCGTCATAAAGTGACACTTGTAATTTGAAGTCCACCTCCTATTAATACTTGTCGTACCATATGTCGATTTTCTTCATGAGTAACCATCATTTACTCATCTTTTCATGGTCCCCACCAAGCCTAGTCTATGTGGCAACGTCATTGAGTCACCCTTGTTTAGAGCATCCGCAATGAGTCACCCTTGCATTCTTGGAGTCTATTTCATGTTCCATCATCTCATGTCATAGTATTCCATCCATATTTCATACCATTCATCCTGTGTTTCCCATTTTTCTCTATAGTAATATTATCCCCATCCCCTTCGGAGTTGAGTTAGTCGCTGCCAGGTCAACCATGCACTTTATGCTTTGACAAGGGTAGTCGTATGTTTGTCCCTCAGTCCCATTTCCCCATTATCCCTAGTGTCAGTCCATTAGCCACATTGCTATTTTCCCTCGTGCCTTAGTTGGGGATCCTCATTGCCTCATCTATCACGAGCCCTATTATGTCGACATCATCTCATTTATTCCAAAAGAACGGCCTAAAGGGCAGTGCATCTTGGTTCTAGCTTCCATTATTGTTCGAAACCTTCAATCGAGCAGAGGGTCTCATTATTTCCCTTTGACTTGGTCATTTCATGTTCGTGATCCATACACTTGATGGTCCAGTGATGCAGCAGATTGTACTAGTGATTCCCGAGTGTGTGTGAGATGTTTCAGACCTCATGAGGGGGTGGCCCTTTAGGTAGCCCCCCACATGCCTGAATGCATACCTACTATGCTACAGCCTCAGATGCAGCTCTACAGAGTTGATGGGTTTGTTTCCCACCAATCGTAGTGTTCATAGGATGAATGTCTCCTCCAGATGATCCATTCAGTTTTGCAGAGCCCTTCCTTGTTGAGCACGACTTCTCTGGTTGTTTTACCCTCCCTCCCACCCATTTTTTGAGGGAAGGGGCTTTGTATCTCATATACTCAGATATTATTGTATTCAGTCCTAGCTCATGTTTTTACCAGGTGCATTATGTATATGGGACACATTGTATTATTTTCTGGCTCTGTTATGCCAACGTGTCATGTACCATTCAACATGTACTTCATTACTCAGTTTTATATTTCTGGGCAAACCATTATTTTTGTACTAAGTTATATCAGCGGGTATGGGTATGCCTCCCTTGCCTCATTGAGGTTTGGTACGACAACGTAAAAGGAGACTTGCGTTAATCTCGCCCCCTCTGTCACTATCCTCTCTCAGATTCAGCTTCATTGGTCTCTCTCTCTCTCCTTGACTCCCCTGTGTTGTCTAAGTGATTGTATCTTTACAACGTACTTCGGTCAATCTGTTATCACCAAAAATTGATCATCTAGCCTAATTTACTAGATGGATCAAAGTATGCCATGTAAAGTCAATTTTACCCAAGTAAAATTGCTTTCATTATGAGAAATTACCCAATAAACCACCTTTATTAAGTAATTTATATTTAAACGCATGAAGAATAATTAAATAAATCATTATTTATTTGATTTTCTTCTAGGAATAATTAATTAAACCATTGTTTATTATTATTCCATGCCAAATTTGGCCCAGTTATGAAAAATAAATAGATAAATCATTATTTGTCTTATTTTTCTCTAAGAATAAATAATTAATCATGAATTAATTACTATTTTTTGTTAAATTTGACTAAATCCCTTAGGAATAATTAAATAAATCATTATTTATTTATTATTTTTTAACTAATTCATTGAGATGGTAAATAAATCATTTATCTATTTATTATTTCTAAATAAAAGTTTAAAAAAAAATTCCCTCCTAAACAAATATAATAAAATATTACAAGTGGTTATTCCAAGAATGGGATCAATAATATTTTATTATTGCTCATTATTCGAGGATAACTCAATATTTTGTTATAAATAGAAGGGTTTTCCATTCATTATTCACTTTTGATTATATTCATTGTTGCACTCATTATTGTAACTCTGATTATTTTCATTGTCGCACACCATATTTTTGTTGGGTTTATGCATTATAGAGGAGAGAGACTCTACGAAATCTGAAGACATTTGAGGATAGCCAAGAACCCATCCCATAGAGGTGGATTGGTAACATTTTTTTGTTCTCTTCACATGTGTTATTATAAAATTATTCTTTACATGTCTGGTTTCCATTGGATAATTGGGGTTATAACTCTTTCATTCACTGTTTAACTATGATTGTACCATAGATCAGAATTTTGGTAGGTTTTGTTTCTATCAATAGCTACAGATCTATAATGTTTGGTAGCCATTTTTATTATTGAGATTGTTTGTCATCCACAATCTTAAGTGGGTTCTTTTCGTACATCATTGAGAAGAAAACACTACAACACGTACAATACAACAAATACACATGCCGCAACACAATGACTACACAATGTACGCAACAAAATATACATATACACAAAAAAACATGTATGACATGTACACAATACCACATGTACACAACACCACCTTCACAATGTGTACATAGCACCACATGTACACAACACCACCTGCACATGTACACAACACCACATGTACATAGTACCACCTGCACAATGTGTCCATAACACCACATGTACACAACACCACCTACACAACGTGTACACAACACCACATGTACATAGTACCACCTGCACAACGTGTACACAACACCGAATACACACAACACCATATGTACAACATGTACATAACACAACATGCAAATAGCACCACATGTACAACATGCACACAACGCCACATGTGCATAGTACCATTTACACAACACCACCCACATCATGTGTAGAATACCACATGTACACAACACCACCTACACAACACCACATGTATACAACACCACCTGCACAATGTGTACACAACACCACAATTATACATAACCACATGTACAACATGTACACGACACCACATGTACATAGCATGACCTGAACAATGTGTACACATCACCACATGTACACAACAGTAGTACTTCACATCCAACAACCACGCTATCTCTACTAAGCAACCTTGCTTTTAGTGTCTTTCTACTATCCATGCTTGTCCCAACATGCCACATATCATACTGCTTTCATTCTGTTGATGTATCCCTTAGCATTACCTATCATGGCGTAAACATAGGCATAATATAAGCACATAATATTAATTCATATCCACCTGATAATAACCTCATAGATATGTCAAGGCTACTCTGCCCACTTTATTGCTCATAAAGCAAGAACCTCTTCATGTCATTTTCCTACATAAGCAATCATTCCTCCACAAGCATGATCCTTGACAATCCTGTTGGACAAGAACATACATACATACATATATACATATAAACATTAGCATAAATAAATCATGATCACTGATGACCCTTTCAGAAAATGACTTACATACATATATAGACATCAACATAATCATAATCACAACACAATTACTAGATATCATAAGCTTAGGGTTAAGAGAACTCCCTTTATCTGTTCACAACATGCACAACATTGAGAACAATAGTTCACAACATGCACAAGACATATGATGCCTCAATCCACTTACTTTACCTTTCTTGTTACCTTTTTCATGACTATCCTGCGACCATCCATTTACCCCAATAGACCCTACCAATCCAATTGGTTGTCATATCTTTTCCTTCATCTTCCCTTATACATGCACTGAACTTCATTCGAGTCTTACATTACTTGTTGGGTTTCATTCAGCTTTTTGTGCTCCCTGTTAATGGCGATGTTGATCCAATGCTCCTGTGTGTTTCCTGGCATATGCTTAACACTAGTGATGTGTCTATTTATTAACACTTGTGGGTTTTGGTATAACAGCAATCGTGACTCCAACAAGTGGTATCAGAGCCAAAGGTCTTGAGTTCGAAACACACCTGGCTCACGTTGAGGGGGGAGATTGTTGTGCTCCCCATTAATGGTGGTGTTGATCCAATGCTCCCGTGTGTTTCCTGGCATATGCTTAACACTAGTGATGTGTCTGTTTATTAACACCTGCGGGTTTTGGTGTAACAGCAATCGTGACTCCAACAAGTGGTATCAAAGCCAAAAGTCTCGAGTTTGAAACACACCTAACTCACGTTGAGGGGGGAGATGTGACTCCAACACAGCTCTCCCCAAACTCCATTAACTTTCCTATTTCCCCAACCACTTCCCGAGACCCTCAAAACATAAAAGGAAAGAATAAGAAGAAAACAAAATGAAAATACAAAACCACAAACAAAGTGGCATGGCCATGCATTAAACATAAACAAAACTACAAATCAAGCGCAAATAAATCACAAAACACCGAAAACACAAAAATTTCAACATACACCATGACCTAATCCCCATGGGTTCTCAATGTTTCCAAGGGAAAGCTCAACCTCAGCCTTATTCAATATTTCATGGTAGTCTCTTTTTCCATGAAATCCCCTGCATCATACTGCCATAATCTCATAACTATCAATGCATAAATAAACATAATAATATACTGGTTAACTTACCTTGTTGTACCAGCACGCTAATCTGTAACTGAACATGTACATATATCATCTTTCAAGGGACTCCAATTCCATAGTGATTCCAACCATAACTGGAAATTATTTGTTATATCTGCATCTGATCCATCATCTCCCATGTAGCTTCCTTGGCCCCAAATTGCCCCTATGCACTTTACTTTCTCTATTTCTTTGTATTGTATAATGGGCTTGTTTCGTTGCAAGATGAATTGAGGCTCTGACACACTTCTACGATGCCACTATGATACAAAGGATAATACTTATTGTGATGATTTCCATCAAAGGTTCAACACCACAATGGTTCTACATCTTCTGACATCAGACTCATCCTAAATCAACTCCTCATTTATCCTTGTCTCTGCAAAGCTAAAAGGCTTTGAAGGATGATTGCATTGACTTATGCTTGCTTTTACCTTAGCTCTGTCAAGTCTTTCCTGCAACATACCATGTTAATTAAAAAAAATAAAAACATAATCAAACTCATACCTCGATGTATCTCAAGGGAAGCTATCACATTTGCATAAGTCAGTCCATATTAGTATGACACAATATCACAAGTACATCAAATCATACTTGAATATCATAACCATAACCACTTGCACATGCCAATCCATATTAGCACGATACATAATAACATCAATATCTTAGCTTCAATGACCATAATCATCATGTGTATGACCGTAATGCATACAACAACAAGTTGCTATCATTTATTACTATCTGATACATGTGCATATGAACACATTGATTAACTAACATCTATCATGCAAGTGACCACAACAATAATAGAATGAAAAGAATGTACATAACCATAATTCTTATAACAACCATTAACCAACATACCTACATGCCTAACATACAAACATGTATGACGATCTACTCATACCCCGAGATCAAGTGTTGTAACCTTGCTTTGAAGATCTGCATCTCCTGCTCCATCTCGGCCAACATATCAATATCATAACATACCAACAACATCAAGATGACATAAATTTCATACAATGACATCATGCAATATGAAATATGCCAACACTTTCTTTAGGACATGCCTCAAAAAGTTCACAATATAAGCAATTCAATACAGAGATCCAAAATAACCCTAGAATATACCTCAAAGGACCTTGAAAAGTCTTGGTCTAGGACTAAGATGGTTGAAAAAACAACTTATATGTTTAGACATCCAATGACCTGGCCTTCCACAAGGCCGAGTAGTTCTTAGGCTCAAATCACAAATGTTTAGCAGTGTTACCCCTACTTTAGAGGTGAAAAAAGATCCACAAATTGTAAACCTGTGGTAGCCTTGGATATTATGAGATATTAGTCCATAGATCCTTTGATAACCCTACTTCAAAAGGTGCAAATATGCTCACAAAGAGCCTCAGATAATGCACTTAAATTAGCCTTAGGAAAAAGGTCAATTTGCCTTAGACATTCTCAAAAGCCAACGATGAACCATAACAAAAGGATATAGAAATTAAACCTAGAAATATTCAGACTTGGCCTCCTCTTTGGCATGGCATGAATCCACAAGGTCGCTAAAAAACCTCATAGATATGCCTGAGAGTTCATGGCTCATGGAAGGGAAAACAATCTCTCTTTTATAGTGGTTGAATAAGCTTTAAGAAGGGGATCGACTTGGTCAATTAGAGTGAGCCGACCTTCCAAAAATTTAAATTTGAATTTAGAAATTTAAATTTTGGAGCCAAAATATTAAACCCATTTTGGAGTTGAATTAATTGCCTTTTCCCTTGACTAAAAATTAATTTAAATTAATCACCAATAAACCAACCGAAAAATCAATTTGCCCTTGTCCTTACATTTTCAAGGACATTCACCAATTTTAGAGGCCCAAAATTGAATCAAGCATATCTCCTTAACTGTGGGGAGTTATAGAGCATGCCACCTACTGTTGGAATCAACACAACAAGGATTACCAATTGAATATGATATATCTAGAATTAACATTGATATTCCTTTTCAATTTATTCATTAAAGGTGGGGATTCTTTTGGAACTGCTTGGGTTGACATCAATGACAACCAAATTTCAACACAAAAAGCTACTCCAAATCCACTTGCAACAATTTCCTTCTCAACATAATTTTCCATAGATGTAATAGTGAAGAGAACCACTGCACTATCCTGATAGTACCTACCATAGATACTCCACCTCTCACCTTTCTAGCACAAAAAACCTTATCTATAATCTCATCTTGGCCCATTTCCTATGGTAGTAGTTACATTCAACAAACGTGCTCTTTTATTCCACCTATCATGGCTACAATAGCGACCCTTGTTGAGCATCACACCATCTTCATGATATTCTCATTGCCTTCATGATATTCTAATTTGATACCACCTATCTCAAACACTGGTGAATAGCACTTCACTATAATTCAACTCTGCTACCACTTGTCACACCCTCTGCCTTCATGATCTTCTACTTTGATACCACCTATCTCATGTACTAGTGAAGAGAACTTCACTATCATTCAACTTTGCTACCACCTGTCACACCCTCTGTCTTCATGATCTTCTACTTTGATACCACCTATCTCAAATATTGGTGAAGAGCACTTCACTATCATTAAGCTTTGCTACTACCCGTCACACCCTTTGAGAATCCACCGTTAAAGGTTCTCGATGGATCTCTGGGTGTGAAACACCAACATTCTTTCTTCCCAAGGACTTTCTTAAATCAATATTACTTGAACCTGGACTATTCCTACTCTAAATTTACTTAAGTGTTTGTGAAATTACTTATTCTTAACCAATTACAAATTTTTTACATCATTAATTATCTTTACATGTACAATGGCAATGACACACATATGAAAGAGACAAAAACATGGTGGGTATATTTCTTTCCTAATATATATATAGATATATAAACACACATACACACATTCTTGACCATATAAGTTACGTAGAATAACCCTTCTCGGCCCAAAACATCGAAACAACCCATGCTAAACTCATACATAGCCTACACCAAATTTCTACTAAACATTAAATTTTAGTCCTACCCGAACCTCAAATTTCATCCTGTAGGAAACCCCAAAATTTCACCTTCTTAAACTTCAAATTTTAGCTCACTCGAACTTAAAATTTTGGATGAAGAACACCAAAATTTAGGTTTGTGGAAATCCCAAATTCGGTTCAGCCCAAATCTCAAATTTCCTTTTGCATCCAACGCCCAAATTTGGCCCGAAAACCAAATTTTTGTCTTCTCAACTAAACTTCAAATTTTGTTTCATGGTGTTGCATCATCTTAGCAAACTCCAAATTTCAAGTTCTCTACTAAAACACCAAAATTCAATTCATAGACAACTGACTTCACACTGTGAGTGGAGAATGAAAACTATAATGGAATCAATTGCAAACCACAAGCTTGCATGTTCACCTATCTAGGGGGACATGGCCAAAGTTGTGTCCACTCTACTTCATTTGACTTCATACCAAGTCAAGCTGAGTTACTCCATCCATGATTTGTCTTGCCTCCATTGAACTTATCCATCCATCGTTCCAATTCCTCTCCATATTATATACATGTTGGATGTGTCTCTCCCAACCAACATCTTAGTTTGGTTGGTGTTCATCCCTTCATCTAACTAATGTCTTATTTAACCTGAGTTGAATAATGCTTAGTCCATGTGCACCTATCTCATCTTGGTTGACTCACTCATCTGATTGTTCACACCCACAACATGCCCAACTGACTCCTCTCATCCATTTGTGTCATGTCTTCACCAACTTTTTCTAAACTCATACCACATTCATATGCACCTGCCAACCAACCTAAAATGTTCCTATTTTGATGCATCCATGACTGAATTATTCGATCCATCTCCTCAACATGTCCACACCTATGTTAAGTGTGTGGGAAATATCTTTTTCAGACCAACTCAACTGTGTTGGTCAACCCATGTCATCTCACTAGTTTTTCTATCATCATCACATGATGGTGGAACCCCAAATTTGGTTGATTTATACTACACCATCTCATGCAATGACCCAAATGTTTGCCCATGTGCCCCCATGTTGTGTGATATTGCATGGCACTCTAATCATCTCCAATATGCCAAATCACACTTGTGCACCTAATGAGACCAAATCTCTAAGGGCCTTACATCTTCAATCCCTTAAATTCCTATAATATCGACTCCAATATTCCATTGATAAGAAAATTGGAACTATGAACATTTGTTTCTTCAAGTTATGGATAATTGAATCTTACTTGTAGTTTTGTTATAAATCCTTTGTATTGGTAAAGGGATTTTTTTTTTCTATTGCATTTGAGAAGTGATATTCTTATTTTAAAGTAGGCCATGAAAATAATGGATATGTAATTGGTGAAATATCATTTTCATGTTCTTAGTATAAAATAACATTTAACAATTTTTGGTATTTATTGATGTCTTGCATCAAACATTTCATCACAATTTCAATTTCCACATTAAAAAAAAAAAATTATCGAACACTATAATTTAATGTCTTCTTTTCCATTTTATATAATGTTGCTTCATTTTTAGGTCATTATAGGGATAACCACAAAATCAATGATTAGCTTTGTGGTTTCACCCTTTGATAACCTCAATCTATAGGAATCTACAATTAGGTTAAGGATGGTATTTTTTCCATGGTTCTTTGCCTTCGTTAATGGGTGGATTGATGATTTTTTCACATTGAAGTTTTGATTCATATAAGAACTACTATAAATGTCTTGTTGCACTCTTCAATGACCTAAATCTACAAGAAGTTTAGTATGGCCATTGTTAGGTTTCTCTTTGTCCTTACCAATAGGTGGATTTACGATTTTGTGCGAATGAATATTTGATTCATATAGGGGATGCTAAAAATGACTCCTACAACCATTGATATCTCTAGTTTAAATGTTGCAATCAAGGTTTCTCCTTTCCAATTAACAGATTGATATTTTTCTTAGAATTGAGTTTTTATTGATACCCATATCATAGGAAACCTTATATGAACCCAATATTTAAACTAATGTGTTGTCCTTGATGGAAACCTACCTGATAGAGATGTCAACATGATGGTTATACAGATCCTACAGATGATATGAACAAAGGAATACCAAATCAGAGATAGATGGATCAAGTGTGAGAAAGTATACACAGGTCCTGTGAAGAAAAATCACATACATACGCAGGTTTGGTGAGGAGAATTCGCACACAAAATCCACACCATGGTATTGGACAATAGTAATGAGTGCAACATCAAATATTTGATCCTATCAAAGAATACTTACAACATAACCAAGGTATTTACCTAAGGTATTGGCTAAGGAAATACTATATAAAGGGATGGAGATCAAGGTGTTGGGTGTGCAAGTGATGGGTTATTGATGAATGATTTAATTTGAGTCTTGATTTTTATTTTATGGCCAGTTGCATCTCACTTGCTAGATCCATTCAAGGACATATTGTGAATTTCTTTTGTGGTTATAAAAACCAAATTGAGATACAAAAATGAGTTTCATAAGCTTAGGAAATTGTGTTTTTCCAAATTCCATGCAAGCACACTACCCATGATCACTCCAGTGAGTGTTTTGAAAAATTCAACCCCTTGTGCAAATTTCTTATAGATCTTTATTGAAAAATCCTTAGCATTGAATATCCTCGAATAAATCAACTTTCAAACTATGGATTCGTAGGAGGGGAGTGTCCCTAGTTGTACATAGTGCCAAGAGTCCAACATAATAATAAAAAAATTTCCATTCGAGTCCCAATTTGAATTTTATGGCAAGTTTCAACTCACTTCCAAAATCCATATAGGGATATGTTGTGAATTTTTTCTGGGGTATAAAAACCAAAACAAATTTTAGGAGTAGGGGCAGATGTCCAAAAAATATCTTTGTTCTATTGGTAGATATTTTCTATCTAGTAGGAAGCTATGTACAGATAAAATTATATGCAGAAGGTAGAGGCCAATGAGGGGGTTTTCAAAATAGAGCTTCAGGAGCTTAAGAGAGAGACAATAGCTTAGGAAAGAGATATCCCATGTAAATTCTTTATAAATATATCCTATCTAAGCAATAGAAAAAAATTGGATTATGTTTACTCATACATTGTGTGAATGGCATGATCTCCTTTGTACCTGTATGATTGCTTTATGAGGATGACCATGATTGGCCTCCAAATTAGACATAAATTAAGGCCCATCTAACATTTCCTAGGCACATAAAGGCTATATTAAATCTCTCCTTCTGCACTTAATAAATTTTTTTAGCTTTAATATGTTCTTAGGAAGGCTTAGAGGTAATTGCATACTATGTGCCTAATATTATTTATTTTTTAGAATATTGAGAGAATATGGAGTAAATTATGAATGAGATAATATAGGGATTTTCTCCCTACTATAAGATGGACCAATATTTGAAAATAAATGAACAAAATATCATGAAATTATTTACAAATTCTGGACCTCCACTGATTGATAAAAATCTAGGAATGTGTTCTCTATCATTTAATGCAGATTCCTGGTGTTCGGAACCAGATCCAATATTTGAGGGATTTTTGAGGGGAAATCTTCCTAATTTCAAGTATAATTATTCCTCATCATTTTTATAACTACCAATTTGAATTGGCCTCTAAGGGCACGTATTTCTCAGCCTTCTTGTGGAGAAAATTTGTTAATTAGAAGCTCCACTTTCATTTCCAATAGGGATGTACTTGGATTGATTCAAATAATAAAGTTTGGTGCCATGTTTAGCCTCTAAATATTGGTTTCCTTCATATGACTCTGATTTTCCTTGGGCTTGGCCATTCTCGTAGCCTCAAATCCCTCTTGTAGAATTTCTTTATTTTCTTTGAATGTCTTTTTCACTTGCATCTCTTATTTTTGCATTTACTATTCATGCTTCTTTTGTTGTAGGTTACATTGGTTAAATGATTGAAGTGAGTTTTATTTTAGGTTATTTACAGATTCACAAGAATGATTCACCCTTATAAAAACTTTTAAATTTTGTATTCATCATTGAGCTACTTGGATTGATCTATACTTCACAAATCTAGAATTTCTAGAAATCCCTTGTAGCAAAATAGTAGTAATTTTATGCTATTTTTTATAAAATGTTAATAATCTTCATTTGAGTTTATTCCATTTGCATTGGGTCATAAAAACATTTATTTTAATATAAAAAAATTACCTCACATCATTTTCACTTGATTAGGTTAGGCATTTGGTAGATTAACTAGCTCACTAGTTCTTGATTTCCAATTTTTAGAGTAGTAATTTTCTGCTATTTTTTAGCACATGTTAACATGGGAATTTTGGAGTGATTCCACTTGTAATGGAGTCCTAAGTAATTCTAATTAATAAAAGAAAATATCCATCCCATTTTCATTTGATTTACTTGGGCATTCGACAAGTTATCTCGCTCTTGTAGCAAAACAAAGCCTCTTCTAGCACCTCATGTAGCACATGTAAACTTGACCAGATATGCTCCAAAAGATTGGTTTTTTTCCCTTAGGCTTGAAAAATGACCTCTAGGCTTTGAACCATGATTGAGTAAGACCAAAATATATCTTAAGTCTTTCCTTTTCTCCATTTCAATTCACCTTTGCAGTTATGGTTAGTGGACAGATTCATGACTTAAAGAGCATAATTACTTTATGAAGTACCTTATGAACTTTGTTGACAAAATCTATCTTGAATGCAGTGATAAAAGAATGATTTCATGATTAGATTTGTTTCATACATCTTAATCTAGGGTTTACATTTCCAACATTGATATTTCTATTGAATATATTAGGTTTCATTTTGATGCAACAATTACATTTTCCAAATAGAAGAGCATTTACATTCATGAAAGTAGATTAACCTTTACATTTATGAAAAGTAGAGTAACATTTCCATTCCTTCAAATATATAAGAATTTCCATTTATGTAACTAGTTTAGGTTAGATTTTATGGCATTCACTTCATTGCATCAGATCAATGAAAGAAGGACACATTACATGTTGCACATATAGTGCTAACACCTCTTAAGTTTGTACGAACCCCCGGTTGATAATTTAAGATGGTAGCCTTGGGATTTGTTGCATTCTTGTTGCAATATTGAGGCTCATGACTTTTTGGCATCCTTTTCAGGAAGGTGTGAAAGTATGCATTGTTTTCTTCCATAGTGGATTCATTTCTTTTACTTTCTACAAGAACAAAAATTTCATTACAAATATTTCATTTCAAAGACAAAAAAATTGCATTCCACTAGCATTCTTATTAAAAACAAATTATAAAAATATACTTCTCCAACACCAAACCCCCCCATTTGATCACGTGGTGTGGTAAGAACCACATCGCCATCCACTTTTGTAGGTAGAAGAAGAAGAGGTGGAAAATAAGGTAGAATAAATGGATGGAGATGATGACAATGAAGAAGATCATCTTAGATTTTTTATTCAAGATACTGATATCAGTGGTCATATGAAGAATATCCCTCCATCTTTCCTTCCCAACTTCCATGGTATGAGGTCAGAGGATCCAGAAAAATTCTCTTCGAAATTGAAATCCTTTAAAGATCTTATAGTTACTTACTAAACACTCAAAAGTTGAGATTGTTTCTGGAAACATTGAAGGATAGAGCTCTCAAATGGTTCATGAGTTTAGGGACTAATTCAATAAGATCATGGAATGATATGCAAAATATATTTCTAGAAAAATATAAAGATCATGATCTTAAAGAATAAATATTTCAAATGAATCAAAAAGATGAGAGCTTTGAGGATCTAATAGACAGATTTATGTATAATGCTAAGAGGGAAAAATTACAGCATTTAGGATTTGACACACTAAAAACACTCTTACTTAGAACAATTATGGATGAGTGGATTGATCTCCTTGATCTTATGAGTATAGGTGATGTATACCAATTAGCATTTGAAGAAATTTGTGAAACATGCAAGAAAATATCAAGAGGAAGGGCAAGAGTAAGTAAATCAACATGAAGATCAGTAAGTTGAGTTGAACTTCGAAATTTGTTTGATGACTTTAAAACATAAATTCTTAACAATATAAGTGAACAAGTATAAATGTTAACAATGCAAAATGAGCAAAAAAGAACATGTTGATATTTGTGTTATCCATACAGAATCACATGCTACTAAATATTGACCATCATTATCAAGGTTGAAGGAATTGTACCAATAAGACAATGGAGAAAGTCAATCACCAAAGAAACTTTATTATGTATCTCCAAGAAGACCATGAAATCCTAGTCAACTTGCTATGATGCGAGAACCTAATTCACAATTTCAAGGCTATGCACATCCATTTTAAAGTAATTGGAACACACCCTTTCTTTGGAAGCCTTGGCCATCTCAACCCCAAAACCAATATTGCCAACAAGGTTGGCAAGAACCTTATGGGAGAAATCCACAATAACCTCAATATTTTCCTCAATGTCCTCCATACCCAACTGCATGTTGTCCCTACCATCCACCTCCACCACAACCACATTCATCTTGAAGATCCACTCCCACGCAACTACCTATAGCACCATTTCCAAACCCAAACAAGGAATTAACTTAGCCCACTTATAAATTTGAGGTACAAACTTCCAAAAAAATCCTCTTGATCTAAATGGTATTCTTCTTAGCTCAAAAATATTATTGAAAAAAAATATTTTCTTGATGTCAATGAAGAAGAACATCTAGAAGAAGAAGATACAGAAGAATCATGTATCACATTTTATGGAGAGCAACCATTGGACCCTGAGTGTGAAGAGTTTTTGTTATGCTTACCATAAAATCCTTTATGTGTGCAAGGGAATAATTGAAAAAAAGTACAAGACTTTAATGGCACAAAAAAAAATACATGAAGAATGATCCAAGGGCATCAAAACTATATTGAGGTTTAGTTCTAGAAAATCAACAATATGCATCATCACTCTCTTCTTCAACAGTGCTTGATATCATCAAAATTAAAGAATTTGGTCTCTAATATTCAATTACATGTCAAATCATATGTTTCGAGCCTACACGTGAGTTTATATGTCATCTTGTTATGCACATGGCTCCATTGGAATCATTCCTACACTTGAAAGAGATTTTGTTTTTTCAAGTAGCGTAGGATAGAAAAAAAAAAATAGAAAATGGAAAAAGAAGAAATAAGAGGAAAAGAATAAAAAATCAGGTGAAAACCACTTTTAAGGCACCTGAGATTGGCTAATTTATTGAAAAACTCTATGAGGTCAATAGATTGGGAAAAAAAGAGAAAAAAGAAAAGATCCTGGGTGAAAACCTCCTTTGAGGTGCTAGGTAGACCTACTAGTTGAAAACCTCATTTAGGCAACTAGTAGGCCTAAAAGAAAATGAAAAAAAGAAAAAATAAGTATGATCCATGTATCTCTCTCTAATAAATGTAGGTTCTCTCCAACCTTTGCAAGCAACAATAACAATTTAGCACCAAAAGAAAAAATTGTTCAAAAACCTAGTCAAAGGAAGTCAAACTTAGGTTTTCTCCTCATTTTCCCAGATGCTCCAATAAAACCAAGTCCATGTCAATCCATCACCCTCATCCATTTACAACATCCACCCATCATACCCAAGCCTTTCCCATTCATTTTCCTCGTTGTCCTAAAATGCTACAAGAAGGTTATGTTTTGCTACAGGAGGCCAAAATACATAGGGCATCAATTTGTTTTACCAAATCTCAAAAATTGTGCATCCATTGGTTGAGTTATTTCATGGGGAGATGCATATGGATGATGGTAACATGCTCAAGGAATTTTAGCAAATTCTGGTGCACACGTTTTGATAAATTGGCCTCCACCACCTACAACCAATTTTTATTTTTCTCCAGATTCGTGCATCTGCTGGCCAAGATTTTTTATGGGGAGATGCATAAGGATGATGGAAATAGCTCACCGAATTTCAAGTCAATCCAATATACCATTTTAGAGATATATATAAAACAATTTTGCTATAGGAGCATTCCAGAATTGCTACAGGAGTGACCAAAATTGCTACATGAGTGTGATTGACATGGAAAAAGGGTTCAGAACTTATGTTTTCCATCTAACAACAAGAGGAGGGGTCCACCATGGTTTCATAATTCATTTCCACACCACTTGACCTCTTCTACACTCTCATTTTCATCTTTATCCATGAAACAAACCCATTTTCACCACTTCTTCTATTCCTTCCACCACAAAAACGGCCTTTGATCCTTGTCAAGAGAATACTCATGAATTATGGATATTTTTAAAGGTATCACCTAAAGGAAATAATGATCCTAGGAGGGTCTATGTGACTGCTATAGGAAGACACAAAGTCTTGTAGGAGTCTGTACATCCTCTATCAAACCATAGCTAGAGCATCAAATTTAGAATTTAGTCACCATGAGTACTTCAAGGTTGCAATTTTGATCCTTCAATAGTCACAGGACCTGATATCAGTTTTTACAGGATTCTTGATCACCTATCAAGAAACAAGAGTTTATTCCAAAAGCACCTGCACAAAATACAAAGGACTTATATCATCAAGTTTAATCCAACAGAGAACATAAAATGGTTATATTCTTCTCAATAAATTATAGAAGGCAAGGGAGACAAAGCAATTACGTCATGAAAGACACTCAAAAATAGCCTCACCCATGTCCAGATCTTCCATGCTACCATCAAAGGATCATTAATAGCAGCCTCAAAACCACCAAAGGTAGTTGCAATAGCCATATTAGCAACCTCAATATCACCTGCAAAAACACATCAAGGGTAAGGCTCAAGCATGCAATCCCCTAACCTTTCCTACAAACTTATTTTAGCTTGAAAAGCATTACAAGTGTATGAAGGAAAAAGTTTTTTATAGCCAAAATTAGTAGCAGAGCAACCTCAGTCTTATCTAGCATTTAGCCTCACTTTTCCACCAAGACACCTACACGTTTGGGAAAGAAACAAGACAAAAGTGAAGAGGACTTGAGAAAGTGGGTTGTAATAATTTATTCATGATAAAGGAAAAGATGTGTGAATGGGTAATTCAGGGCCAACTCAGTTAACAAAAAGCACTCTAAGTTTATTGTGCATGCAATGAAAAAAGAGAAAATAAAAATAAAAATATAATAATAATAAAAACAAAATAAATAAAATAAAGGTGGACCCAACACCTCTTGGCATGAAAAAATTAGTTGTTATATTATTCAGTTTGTATGCTACAAGTAACAAAACTACTACAGGAAGAGCATAGTTTCTATATGAAGGAACATCATTACTTTAGGAAGCTAATAGAGTGCTACAAGAGAGAAAATTTCACCCATAGGGAGACCCACCACTAGAGCAATCACATCTGAGAGGTTCAAACTACAAGCTACCCTGCTACTAGGGAAAACAAAGGAGTTACACACAAAAATAAGGCTTCTACATGAAGAAAAAGAATTGTTGCAGGAGCAACAAGAACTGTTACAGGAGCAACAGGGAATGTTATAGGAAGGTGAAGCCACATCAAAATGGGAATAAAAATACCTCGAATAATTGCAGGAGCTTGGTCCACAACCTAACATTGGATCCTACTACAAATTTGTTGAGGGTTGGAGAATTATACCCACCAAATTTGCAATACCACTCTTATTTGAGCTAGAAAGGGAAAGAGGCAGAACTTACATATGGGTACAAATTGAAAAATCAAAGAAGGTAGAGGATGTGGGCCTCATGAAGGAAAAAGTAAAACAAATGGGTAAGGAATTGGTCAACTTGGGGCTAAAATAATTAGTCATCAAGGAGCAGCTGTAGAGGCTTAGAGAGAAACTATATGAAAAATGAGGCACAACTTGCCACCACGGTAAGTTTTTCCATGAAGGTCATCCAATGCAAGAATCCATCCAAATCATATTCCATTGAGCTAAGGAAGGGAATTGCATGAAAAGACATCTGAGGCATAAAATAAGAATAACAGGGAAAGAAGTTGGATAGGTTGCTCAGAGGATGAGCAACAATTTCAATAGTGGGGTATGATGGGCCTCCAAATTACACATAAATTAAGGCCCATCTAACCTTTCCTAGGCACATAAAAGATATATTAAATCTCTCCTTCTACACTTAATAAGGGCTTTTTAACTTTAATATGTTCTTAGGAAGGTCTAGAGCTAATTGCATATTATGTGCCTAATATTATTTATTTTTTCATAATATTGAGAGAATATGGAACAAATTTTGAATGAGATAATATAGGGAATTTCTCCCTACTACATGATGGGACAATATTTGATAATAAATTCACAAAATATCATGAAATCGTTGACAAATTTTGGAGCTCCATTGATTGAGAAAATCTAGGAATGTGTTCCTTGTCATTTAATGCAGATTCCAAGTGTTGGGAACTAGATCCATTATTTGAGGGATTTTGGAGGGGAAATATTCCTCCTATCAAGGATAATGATTTGTCATCAGTTTGTATTAGTATCAATTTTAATTTTCCTCTAAGATGTATTTCTCAGCCTTCTTGTGGAAAAAAATTGTTATTTAGCATCTCCACTTTCATTTCTAGCATGGATGTACTTGGATTGATTCAAATAATGAAGTTTGGCTCCATTTTTAGCCTCTAAAGCTTGGCTTCCTCCATAGGAATCTGATTTTCCCTGGGCTTGGCCATCCCAAAGCGTCATATCCCTCTTCTACAATTTCTTTATTTCCTTTTAATGTCTTTTTCACTTGCATCTCTTATTTTTGCATTTACTATTCATGCCTCTTTTGTTGTAGGTTACATTGGTTATATGATTGAAGTGAGTTATTTTACAGGTTATTTATAGATTCATAAGCATGATGCATCCTTAGAATAACTTTGAAAATTCATATTCATCATTGAGATACTTGGATTGGTCTACTAGTTCACAAATCTAGAATTTCTAGAAATCCCTTGTAGAAAAATAGTAGTAATTTTATGCTATTTTTTAGAACACATTAATGAGCTTCATTTGAGTTTATTCCACTTGTATTGGGTCATAAAAACCTTCAAGTTAATAAAAAATTTACCCCATAGAATTTTCACTTGATTGGGCTAGGCATTTGGTAGGCTAACTAATTCACTAGTTCTTGAATTTCCAGTTTTTAGAGTAGTAATTTTCTTCTATTTTTTAGCACGCGTTAACAGGGGTATTTTGAGTGATTTCCACTTGGAATGGAGTCCTAATACATCCTAATTAATAAAAAAATAAATAAATAAAAAATAAAATAAAATAAAATAAAAATAAATAAAATAAATAAATAAATAAAATCCAATTCCATTTTCATTTGATTTACTTTGGAATTCGGCAAGTTATCTCACTCCTATAACAAAACAAGGCCTCGCATAGCACCTCTTGTTGCACTCCTATATCACGTGTAAACTTGACCATATATGCTCCAAAATATTGGGTTTTGTCCCTTAGGCTTGAATAATGACCTCTAGGCTTTGAACCATGATTTAATAAGGCCAAAATTCTTCTTAATCCTTGCCTCTTCTCTATTGTAATTCACCTCTATAATTATGGTTAGTGGACAGATTCACAACTTGAAGAACATAATGACTTCATGAAGTAACTTATGAACTTTGTTGAAAAAATATATCTTGAATTCATTTATTTAAGAATAATTTCATGATTAAGTTTTGTTTAATACATCTTAATCAAGGGTTTCCATTTCCAACATTGATATTTCTTATTGCATAGACTAGGTTTCCTTTTGTGCAATAGTTACATTTTGAAAATAGAATAACATTTACATTCATGAAAGTAGGCTAACCTTTACATTTATGCAAAGTAGAGTAACATTTCCATTCCTGCAAATAGATAAGCATTTCCATTTCTATAACTAGCTTAGGTTAGATTTTATGACATTTACTCCATTGCATCAGATCAACGAAATAAGGACACACTGCATGTTGCACATATAGTGTTGGCACCTCTTAAGTTTGTACGAACCCCGGGTGGATAACTTAAGTTGGTAGCCTTAGGAGTTGCAACATTCTTGTTGCAATATTGAGGCTCATCAGACCACATAAGTTATGTTCCTGGTATAGCAAGAGTGTTTTTTTTAATAATCATCCTAGATAGGGGAAGGCTCAATAGTTTGATACAAGAGAGGAGAAAGAGGCCAAGGTTGTGCATGGCCATGTCATGTATTAGGAAAAGACATTAGTATTGAGCCTTGGGAACTCATAAATTTCGTGTTTAAATCCTAGCATATAAGTGCAACAAACATGTTCCATGGAATGAAGATGAAAGCAGAAGAGTGTGGAGTTTCATTGCAAGGTTCTACTAGAGTGAAGTCTCCACCAGAGGGTTAGAGAGGTTAGGGCATAAGAGCCTCTACAAAACCTGTTCATGAGAAAAAAAATGATATTTACCATTCCAAGTTTGTCGACCATCATGATATTAGCCTAGTATGTTAAAAGGTGTTAAGCCTTGTCAGGACCTGATAGCCAATATTGTCGGTCTAATAAATTGGAGTTCTAAAAACCCTTGTTTCAACATTGACAAGGTGGGGTTAAACCCTAGTGGATAGTGATACTACACAAATGGATGGAATTCGTAGCCCACTAATGTCGATTAGAGGTTGTAGTTTGTGAGACCCTAACCATAGTATATTAAGTCCATAAGGGAATTTAGCCTTGGCGCCATTAGTTCGGTTGAAAACCTCCCAAATGTTTCCAGTGTTGTTTGGAGGTTAGGAGTAAAACACCATGTTGGATGCTTCAAGTGAATTAAATTACCCTCTCATATATCCAGTTAATTGTTTGGGATGCATAGTGAACGAAGACCATTTTCTCACTACACATAAGCATATTATTGAAGCTCGCGACTTTCAGATGGAGTTGGAGCTGAATGTTTTCCATAAGTGATCCAGGTGGATATTGGTGGCCACCTGCTAAGTCCACCTGGACCCCCACCATTGTTTCTCTCAGCATTTTCAGTTTCCTTAATTATAGCACAACTTACTATTTTTAGCAGTTTTTCAGGTCCTAAACTTCCGGAGCCGTTTGGAGGCCCTAAACAATGTTTTTTGGGAAATATGGGGGCAACATGGGTCCATGGACCGATGTTGCCCTTCCCAAAGTGGTAGTGCTCGGATAGATCTTTCTAACGAGCTATTGTACACATCGAAACGGAAAATCATATGCCAAAGTTACGACGCCCGGGAAGTTGATGTACCAATTTATCCAAACGGGGCGCCAACCAGTTTGGCGTTTTCATCTCTAAGGGTTAGGTTTTGGAAATGTTAGGGTTTTCCATTGTTTCTCAAATATAAATAAGCGCCTTTTGAGCCTCATTGTAACACAGTTCAGAGGCATGTAGCCGCCACATCTCTTCTCAGAGATAAGCTATCATCGCCCTAGCTGGTTCATTTCCATTATTGTTGTAAGCATATTTCAGTATTCTACATTAATGAAATGAAGTATTATTTCCGCTGCATATATGTGTTTATGGTTATCTCTGTAATTTTTTGCATTCCTATATAAGTATGGATCAATGATATCAGAGCGGTCTGTTTTTTCTCTATTTTTCTTTGCATGTCGCCAACGAGGTCGGGGTATAAGGAGTTAGGGCTTGAACTGGTCGAACCTTTACAAGACCAGCCTCACAAATCTAGACAGTCTCCCATGGAGAATGAGAAGAAAGATGAGGGGGCAATAGATCCTATCAAAATATTTCTCGAAGAAGCCCTCAAGCGACAACAGAACGCGATGATGGACAGCTTTGCCCAGATCCTTCAGCGGCTACCCAAAAGTGATGCATCGGCTTCCAACATCTACTCTCAAAACGCCATGCCATTTAAGGTACAAGTTAATTTTGAAATCCCCATATTCGAGGGTCAGATAGACACAGATGTTGTAGATAAATGGCTAAATCTATTAGAGGGTTATTTTTCTGTTCATGAATTTTCGAGTCGGGAAAAGATTGTTTTCGCTCTTCTCAAAGCAGCCCCCTACGTCAAGGACTGGTGAGAAACCTACTGCGAGCAGAAGGATGAAAATATCGGCTCACTATTTTCAGCCGCACCCACCTGGAATTCATTATAGGATGCCATAAAGGAGCAGTACTACCCTGTCGGAAGCTATGAGGATGAATACATAAAGTGGACCACCCTGCGGCAGAGAAGGGACCAAGATGTGCCGGAGTTCACCAATCTTTTCCATACCCTTCACACAAATTTGGGCATCAAGGATTCGGAGCAGCATTTGATACTCAAATCCCGCGACTACCTGCACAAGTACATCCAGGAAGAAATAGAATTCCTGAACATTTTCGTGCTCATCACAGCATACCGATATGCCATCAAGGTCGAGCAGAAGTTTAAACAAAAGAAACAAGACTTTGGATCTGCGAATCTGAAGCAAGGGAAAGGTGCCCCTAAACCACAGAATAGAGGACAAAGCCAAGGCGGGGCAGCCCAAGATAATCCGCCAAAGCTGTAAGAACAGTGCCGCGAAACCGAAAAAGGACACAAGAAAATGGTGTGAGTTCCATAAGAGCTCCACTCACAACACAAGTGAGTGTCGGGCCAAGCAGTCACTGGTGGCTGAGCTAAAGGTTTCGGAATGTGATGCATGTTCCGACTCTAAGTCAGGACCTGACAAGGGAAATGACAAAGGGAAGTAGATCATTGATGTAGATCCCAACGCCAATGTTGCTACCGCCAAGATCCATAAAAATGAACCTGAAGATCCAGAGGAGGAGGAGCATCTCTTCCACTCCTAGATGTGGGTAAAGGGCTCCCTGCTACAATTCATTGTCGATAGCGAGAGCTAAAAGAACCTCATTTCGGTAGAGGTCATGAAGCGGTTGGGCTTACCAACCATGGCACATCCACAATCGTACACCATCGGGTGGCTTCACCAAGGACGGGATCTTCGCGTGAGCCAATAGTGTCGCCTTCCATACAACATCAAGCCCTTCACGGATGAGGTATTATGTGACATTGCTCCCCTTGAATTTTGTGTTGTATTATTAGGACAACCATACTTGTGGAAGCGACATGTTGTGTATGAATCAAGGCCCCGTGCTATTATTATTACATGGGGAAATAAGTTGTACAGGATACCAGAGGTAGCACCACCTACCACCATCTCTTTGATTATTGCAAAACAATGGAGTAAGCTCATTTCCAAAACCGGGAAATTTGTTTTCCTGATGGTACGCCCTCAAGGAAAGAAGAAGACGATGGCCACGGCCTCCAGATAGGGCCCCTCCGCACGACAACTACAGATGGATAAGGTCATGGAGGAGTACGAGGACATCTTCACCTCCCCTATAGGGGTTCCTCTACACTGTCAGGTCAAGCACTCCATCGATCTGACCCCAGGTGCACCGCTACCCAATGGACCAATTTATCGGCACTTCGTTCTGGAAAACGATGAAATCAAGAGGCAGATTCAGGAGCTGCTGCAGAAAGGTCACATCCGTCTGAGTTCATCGCCTTGTGGGAGCCTGATCGTTTTGGTACAGAAGAAGGATGGGACTTGGAGACTCTGTATTGACTATCGGGTGCTGAACAAGATCATTGTCCGTAAAAGGTACCCGATCCCACAAATTGATGACCTCCTGGACCAACTAAAGGGGGCAAAATATTTCAGCAAGATCGATCTGAAGTCAGGATATCACCAGGTACCAATCAAACCCTCTGATGTGTGGAAGACTACCTTCAAAGCCAAGGAGGGCCTTTTCGAATGGTTGGTTATGCCTTTCGGATTGACGAATGCTCCTGCAACCTTCATGAGGCTAATGGATGACATCTTGCACCATTCACCAACTCATTTGTAGTGGTATACTTGGATGACATTCTAATCTTCAGCCAGAGTTGGGAAGAGCACCTCCACCACATCCGACAGGTTCTCCAAACATTGCGGAAAAACAAGCTATGTGCCAATTTGGAGAAATGCACTTTTGGCATGACCCAGGTTTAGTATCTGGGATACATTATTGATGAATAGGGGGTGCATGTGGATCCAGCCAAGATCCAAGTCATTCAGGATTGACCATCTCCAACCACTCTGACAAAGCTCCGCAACTTTCTAAGTCTTGCCAACTTCTACCGCAGGTTTGTGTTGGGGTTTTCTCATATCACTTGGCCCTTGGGTCAAGTCACCAAGGGAGGAGCGAAAGAAAAATTCTTTTGGTCTGAATCTCAACAGAAGGCATTCATAGAGTTGAAAGATCGCCTCTGCACGGCACAAGTGCTCGCGTTACCAGATTTACAACAACCATTTGAGGTCGAGACAGATGCCTTTGACTATGTTATTGGGGCAGTCCTTACTCAACACGGGCATCCAGTGGCATATCACAATGAAACACTTTCAGACACAGTTCGGAAGTATCCCACTTATGATAAAGAAATTTATTTCATTGTGCGGGCCTGCCGACAATGGAAGCATTAAATTTTTGGCAAGGAAATGGTCATCCACACAGACCACCGACCCCTGCAGTTCATATAGACCCAAGGGAAATTGCAGAATGATCACCATCAGAAGTGGTCTACAAATCTACAAAAATTCCATTTGAATATCAAGTATAAGAAGGACAACACCAATAATGTTGCAGATTGCCTCAGTCGACCACCGATCATGGCATTAACCACCGTGCTTAACTCTTGTGGGCACGACACTTCTGATTTGCCACTTCTCTATAAAAGCAACCCAGAATTCAGCCACACATACCAGACACCCTTAGAGGGTCGGCATGTTCCTGATTTTCACCTGTAGGATGCCCTGTTATGCCACCTGGGTCACCTTTGTGTTCCTTCAAGCGAGTGTGCCAAGGTGATTTTGGAAGCACACTACAGTCGGGCTGCTAGGCATTTCGAGGTCGAGAAATAGTGGCAGCATTGAAAAATTATTTCTATTGGCTGAATCTTTGACAGGATGTCGGGAAGTACATTAGATCATCTACTACTTGTGTCATTGCCAAACCGACCATCAAGAAGCAAGGCCTCTATACCCCGCTGCCTACCCCTAGTCGCCCTTGGGAATCCATCTCCATGGATTACATGTCAGGCCTTTGTCGGTACCATTCCATTACCCTCTTTTTCTTCTAAAAACATCATCAATTGCCTATCTTTTCCCTCCATAGACCCCTTTACATCCATTGAAATTGATTAGTTAATAGCGTTATAGTTGTTACTTTGCATTAAGGTTAATTTATGAATTTTTATGTTAGAAATTAGGAATTTTTAACAAAAAGGTCTCAGGAAGATATCACATCCTGTAAATGGTTTATCATCTGACACATGGCATGACAGGCAAGCTAAAGCAGTGGATAAGGACGAGCTCCTGAATGTACAAGCATGAAGAAAAATCGATTTTACAGCAGATCAAAAGCTCCTACTTATGCGGTCAACGCTGGTTCAAACCCCAGCCTTTTGGTTACAAAGGCAGTAAAAGCCATGGTTTCTAAACCGGCTTTGTTTTGTCTTTTTGGAAATCATTGTCTTTTTGGGAAACTGGTTCATCTTAGAATGACCGCAAATCATTCCACTGTAAAAGCAGGAACAGATGCTTCAATGAATGTGCATTCGACTCAAGATAGGAAGGCAGATAAAAACTCTGTATCATTTTTGTTTTCGGGACATGTTATGTTACCTCTATGTATTGTTTTAAAGAACCGAATTCATATATGTGATTGCAACGCTTAGTGTTTGAATACAATTACAATTTCACTCCAACATTGTCTATGCGTTAATATTGTCGATTGATTGAGCTCATTCCAGTGTACCATTGAAACGTGGATGGGCCCTACGTGGATTGGTATACTATGCCTTTCATTTTCATTGCATTTTAATTTACATAGAATGCATTTCCATTGCTTTTGAATGTATGTCGTTTAATGTCATTTTCATAGCTTTTGAATTTACATAGAACGCATTTCCATTGCTTTTGAATGTATGTCGTTTAATGTCATTTTCATAGCTCTTGAATTTACACAGAACACATATTGTTGATGTTATTTCCACGCTAATGATTTTTTCAATTTGATTACGATTTCTCACAAATGGAATCTATGGTGCTTGCTTAAAGATATCATCGTTAGATCATTGAATCATGTCGTGTAAGAGATTTGATCCAGCGTTATGTTTTAAGGCATTTCCATAAACTCTGTTTGTTTATGTATTTAAATTTCGGTGTGTTTTTTATTTCTTTATGAGTTCTTCAATATTAACTAGACAGAGTTTTGTGCACAGCATCCTTGTAAGGGGATTCAAATCTCAGTCTAGCTATACTTTGTATCTCTGAGACAGTTAGATAATCTAGGTAATCTGAGTGTTAAAGTGAGAGGAAACATACCTCAACCTTCTGTAAAGAAGCACTGTCACCTATCACCACAAACACTTAGTTAGGAATCCTTTATGTCTATAGATTTTAGGCACACGCCTCGAAGTTTACTTACCCAGGTCGATAATAAATCTAGTCCAATCTAGTACCCTAGATTGACCACTACATTTTGGCGCCATTTCCGGGGAGGCGTAGTTAGAGGATTTTGAATAAAAAAACATCAATCAAAATATAAAAAATTTTAAATCAACAAAAACAAACCAAAAACACAACATAGATTTGACTGTCACTGTAGAAATCATGTTTGCTTATGCCTAGATCTAGAGATAGTAGAGGCAAATTCACAAGAACCCCCCATCCAAAAACTAATCTATCACCAGGAGCAGACTCTGTGGGAAAAACTGAATACACATCACCAGCTGAGGAAACCATCATACAAATATTGGAGGATAAATACAAATTAGGCCAAAGACTCACACTTATTGAGAGACAAATCTTATTGGCGCACGAATCTCAGAAGAAGCATCTCCCTGAATCTTCTGCAAAGAGAGAAAGTAGAAAAATAACTCAACAATCTTTAAAACAACTCTTTGGGACAAGTGACACCGAACAAACAATCAAATTACCAGAAGAATCTATAAAAATGGCTGAGGAAGGAGGAGGATAAGCAAGAAGACCCACTGCTAAAAAACAACGCGATCAAGGAGAGGAGGAAGAATCAACTTTTAAATTTCCCATCCATGAACCTGAAGATAACAATGATGAGGAAATCAAAATGAAAAGCATACCTCCTTCTGTTTTACCAAACTTTTATGGCATGGCTTCAGAAGACCCAGATTCATTCTTGTTTGAGTTTGACATTGTATGTCGAACATATGGTTACACAGATGATGCCCATAGGCTTAGACTCTTTCCAGCAACATTAAAGGCATCAGCACTAAAATGGTTTATGGGACTTGGTGAGCATGCAATCACTGATTGGGATGGCATGCGAAGAATATTTCTAAGGAAATATCAACCTTACTGTAGATCAAAGGATTCTAAAGATGATATCTTTAGGATGAAACAATAAGAGGATGAAAGCCTAGAGGAGTATTTGGAACGATTTGCTTACAATTTACAAAAATCAAAACATCGATCCATGACTCTTGATCTCATTAGAACCATATGCTTGAAGGGCATTCGAGAGGAATACTTAGATGATCTTAATTTGATGGGCAAAGGTGATATCTCCACCTTACCTTTTGAAGAAATTGCTGATCTATGTGAAAAGTATTCAAGGAGCAAAGCAAAAATTGGGAAAAGAACCATATCATCCAAAGCCACAAAATCTGCTTCAGCTAGTGTCACACGAGATGAAATAGGAAACTTATTAGAGGAATTCAAAATAGATCTGTTGAGTACATTAGGGACCCAAATTGACACTCTTAAAGCCAAGAAAAGACAAGAAGAGGAAGATCAAATGATGGCTATCTTTTGTCCGAAATGCCAGAAGAAGCATGCCTTGAAAGATTGTCCATCAGAGAATATTCAAGTTTGTGCCTTTTGTACTGAAAATCATGATATATTTCATTGCTCTAAAGTTAAGGTTTTGCAGAATTGTAATGTGGCAACCAATATAGATATGGAGAATGTCTATTTTATGGGCGCAAAGAGACCATGGTAGCCAAGACCTCCACCTCAAGGTATGTTCCCAAATCAGAATTTACAATTTCCTACACATGATCAGATGTATGCTCAGAATTCATGGAATGTACCCATGCCATGGCAGCACCAAATTTACCCACAACAACAATGGATACCATCCCAACAATACTCTCAACAATATCCATCATACCCTCAACCATACCAACCATATTCATAGCCATATCAACAATACCATCAGCCATATTCGCCATATCCTCAATCATATTAGAAATATCCTCTGCAGCAAGTTGTTTACCCACATCAATCCCAACCCACTCAGCAAGCATTGCCTGCTCCTCCACCAATAAATCCACCACAATTACAACTTCCATCTAACCCCCAACCTCCTAGACCTACTCAAATACCTGCTCAACCTGTACCAAATCCAAATAATAGAGCAGAGAGACCAGCTTACAATGTAGATGAGGGACCCTCATATCCCACATTACCCTTGCAAAATATCAATTTGAGGTTTGGGAAGGTACTTCATAAAGAATCCCCAGCAGTTGAAAAACAAAGAGAAAAAGAAGAAAATGAAAATGAAACCCCCATTCAAAGGAAACCAAACGATGACATCAAACACAAACAGATGAAACCATTGCAACCACCACCTTTTCTAGACCGATTGGTCCAAACAAAACTTCCCATGTCTATACCATAGTTTGATGGTTTAGATGAGCTAAAGAATGTCTACATAAAAATTCCGCT
>APFE031498786.1:0-14719 GCA_000404065.3 Pinus taeda
TTTTAGTCTTTTGATTAGCAAGAGTCATTTCAGTCACTAGGTCTAGGGTTTCACAAGTTGTGTCTTCAAGATGTTCATTAAAGCTAGCAAACCAGAGGGAGGTTCAAGCATTTTCATTGTCATATGGATGGATTATGACTTTTCTTCAAAACTCTTTTTTGAAGATAAGTCGACATTTTGTTTTTTTGGTAGTAATTTTCAAAAAAAATTTAGTTCTTGAATTCTTCAGGCGCAACCCTAGTCTCCTTTGCCAAATTCCATGAGAGTTATCCCTGCAAAAAAATTGCCAAAATTCATCATTCAAACCAAAACTCAAGGGGGAAACAAAAAGACAGAGTTGTATTAATTGTGAAAAAGTGTCAATTTCAAAACATTACAAAAATGGGTTTTGAAGAACCAAAAATCAAATCAATGTCTTTATAAAGATTTTTCCATGAGGATCAATGTTATTTGCAAGCCAAGACCAAAGACAAACCATTCAAAGTAAATTGGGTGACCAAGTGCGCAGTTTGGGTGAAGTTGATTGAAACTAGGCCGGCGCGGCACATAGAATAGGTGGCGTGGCACATTGGAGGGGCGTGGCACATTGGGTGGATAAGCCCAGTGTAAATTTCCACAGGCATGGCGCACCGGGAGGGCATGACGTGTTGGGTATGTGGCGTGACGCACACAGTCCAAGGCCCGAAAACGTTTGAAAATTCTCTAAATTGCATTTATTTGCATGGATTTTCCAGGTAGCATCGATATCATAATGCTTTATCCCATTTTTGTGATAAGTGATGGTGGCTCATGGATGCTAATGATTGAAACACAATCTTAACCCTACCTCTGAAGTGCCTCAAAGGAGAATTGTTGTGGGTTCCCAATTCACTATTTTGCTACCAAAGTCACTCCTCCTCCCCATTTCTCCCTTGTTTCATCATTTCCTACCCCTCCCCCTAAACTCATCAATTCCCTCTCCTACATTCTCTTTCCCAAATTCAATTTCCAAATCCCAAACCCCAAAACCCTAGCCCTTACAAAAAATCTCCTAACCCCATACATAAAATCCCTCAAACCCTCACACCTTTCCCTAATAAAATTTATCCTAATATTCCCTAATCCTCCCTTACTATTTTCCCTTTCCTAACAGTCCCTTGTTGCAATTTTTCCCCTTGGTGGCAAAATTCAACCACATCACAAACAGAGCAATCCAACACAATTTAATCACCAACATCTTTTTCTCCAAGGCAGTTGGTACAACAACAGTTATGTCATCCGGTAATTCATCTGATTATGAAGTAGAGACCCAAAGTGACCCACCCACGGAGGGACATGCACCACGAAGGCCTCATAAAGGTGGCAGACATGTTAGAGAAGAACCGACCACCCTTACAGAATTGCAGCCCTGCCTTCTTGTCGTTTCTTGTTTCCAGTTTCAGTCATGTTATGAATTTTGTGAGAAGGTTGCTATTGTTAAGGTTCATCATGAGTTGGCTCACTTATTTGTATTACATTTACATGGTGATCGCGTTACTTTGGCTAGTGTCACTTTCACACTTACACCAGATTCTATCTCATTAGAAACCGGCATACCGAACATCGGAGAACCATGGAACAAGAAAAAAAAGATTGACTGGAAACATTATGAGCCATATATTAAACCCGGTTTCTTAAGGAAGCTCAAGAGAGTGTTCCTATTCCGATATTTCAAAGATGAATATGCTCCATTAATGAAGTTAATCATGAAGTATTTCAGTTGTGAAGGTCACTTCTCCCAAGTATATGCTTATCACATCAGGTTTATTATGCATTTCACCCGGGTAAGGATGATGAAAATTTCTTATTACATATTCCAGAACATAGAGAGGATGACCACCCTTGTGCAACACAAGACCCCTGAGCAGCAGTTCAACAACGTTTACCATTTTGCTATCATCAAGATTTTGGTGGTTCATCAGCTTGGATTACAGGCTATCACTTGGGATGATTTCATCTCTCGTGACTTTTTCAGAGCACCTTCAGAAGTTGGGCATGAGACAGGTGGACCTTCTCATCAGTATGAGCACCATGAGACCATTAGTGTGCCCGTGTTCATCACATATCAGAGGGGCACTAGACATTTGTTTGCAGCAGCAAAGTGAGTGTTATCTCCACCCAGTGTGGAAGAGGCCTCGTTTCCAACATCAGCATGACAGGTACAAGACAAAGGCAAGAGGCCAATGCAGGAGGAGGGGCCATCAGGTGAATGAGAGACTGACTTCATTCTCATTCACAATGATCATACAGATATGGGCCCGGAAAGTGCTAAACTTAAAGAGATCATCCAAGAGAAGCATACAAAGATCAAAGCCTTGTCTCTCAATTTGGAGAGGGCTAAGTGGATTATCAGATACTTGGAGCAGAGGAGAAAATAGCTTGAAGATCAGCAGGCAATCATGGAGTTGCAAACCATCTGCAAGAATCGCCAAGTTGCGCAAAGGGGGAGGATTGAGCTCAGTTCATTGGAGCAAGAGATTAATGATGATCAGGAGTCTTGGCTCGAGAGAATCAACATCCACCTGGAGAAACTGCCGGAGAAGGCCGATCGAGACAAAGCATTGTTGAGACACATGGCTTTCCATTATAGGGCACGCAATATGAGTTCCAAGGCACGAATAAAGAGTCTAAAGGCGAAATTGAAGAAGGCAATAAGGAAGCAAAAGAGGCAAAAGGAGCATGATCACCTTTGGATATTGGCCGAAGCATGACACTTGATGGAGAAGATCCAGCCAAAATTTCAAGAAATTTTGGGCATTTTTGGTATTTTGACAAATTTCGGCACTAAAAGACAGAGCTTTTCTCCCTATGCGCCATGGCACGTGGCGCACGTTTTTTTTAGGGAGCTCCAAATGGCAAAAACTTTATATTTTTGGATTTGGCATGAAAAATCATGGTTGCTGGTATATGGCCAAGAAGTTTGCGAAAGTTTTGAGTCCACAAGAGGTCAAAAACACTCAAACAATGACCTCACTGCCCCTACTTTGAGACGCAGGAAGAAGTCTTGGGAGATTGAAGTTTTGGAGGGGCAAATGGACACCAAACATAAAAATGCCACTTGGGTTGGAAAGTAGACAGGCAGGGCTTTCCAACAAGCTATCGTGGTCTCAATTCGGACTTCAGGAAGTGCCCCAAATTCAGCATCAAAGTGGCACAAGGCATAGAGGATTTGGCGCGGCACATAGAGGATTTTTGCCCAATTTTTCACCTTCCAGCTCAGAAATTCGGCTAGTTTGACTAGTTTTCCTTTGTGATGTAATTATTAACCTATCTTGATGTAATTGAAGGATCATGATGTAATATTGGCATATTTTTACTTGTTCTAGAGGATTCATTCATTAAAAGGTTAAAATTTAATGAATGATTCAGTTTCCTAAGTTATAGAGGCAAGTTGTTTGATTGCCTAGATTTTATTGCTTTGTTTAGAATTGGATGAAACAGCTCCTAGAATGATGAGCTTGACCCATATAGGCATGGGAGTGGGTTAGGATGGTCTATATCATGTATCTTCTTTGTCATTTTTAGGGTTGGACACTTGGGATTTCTTAGCACTCTATTGTACATTCTATCTTTGCATTTTTGGCAAAGGAAAGACCATGGTTTTGTAGCACTTGTTGGGATTCATGTGGCTCTATGTTTTGATGGTGTGTTTCTCTATGTACTTGTAATTTTATTGATGTTTATGAGTATCATTTTCCCTTCTTTTTCTTCTGAAATTAAACAAAAGAGAGATTAAGGTAGAATTCACTGAGTTGTTGTGCTCTGCCTTTAAGTTTTGTTTAATTCTCAATGTTTTCATCTGTTTGAGGAGGAATCTTGAGACTCTCTTGTCCTCCTTAGCTCCTCACTGGTCTGATCCATCCATTTTTTCATTCTAAAGCATCAAGACAATTGCCTTCCTTGCCCCAATTAGAACTTTGCAAAAATTGTGTCTCATCCCCGGACCCAAATCTGCCTCTCCCATTTTCCATCTCAAAACCCCCAAAAACTCAATTCAAATCCTTGTACTTCATACCTAGCCTAAAATTAGCTTTTATTTCAGTCATTTCGAGCTCATGAATTATATTTTGCTGAGATTGACCCAGAGAGAGCCCTCTCATGTCCTCGTAGGGCTAGCTACAAGGCTGAGCGTGGTTTGATGTGGACCTAGAAGCTTACCTTTCCAGCCTGAGGTAAATCTAGGCTCTAACACATACTTTCTTTTCAGTTCTATGTTGGTGCCCTAAGTTCCTTGTTAGTTGTACTAATGTTTCTTCTAAGATGTTCTTATCTTATTGTAGGAATAGGGAGGAGAGGTCGCTTTCTTTTCCATGCACTGGGGAGTTTTTTAATCCTTTTGTTGTGGTCACAGTTTTTACAAACCTGGACTCTGTCTAAAACCTCCTTTGCTTACCTCCAAACATGGGAATAATGGCATAAGTTATATCTAACTTGATAGAGCCCCCTACCTTGGAACCCTAAGATCTCGATAGAAGCATGTTGAACTGAGGGGGAATAGTTGCCACTACTATGTCCTTCACCACACTGTTCACAGGGATCTGAGCGAAGTTTACCACCAGATATGTTGTCATTCCTAAACATTTGACCCTCATAGATTGAAAGGAGTATAGGACCTTATAGGGCCTGGTGATCTGCAAGCCAAGCTATTCCATCACTGCTAATGACATGAGGTTGTGTGAGGATACGAAGTCCAACATGCAATTAAACAATAACAGGTCATGGATTAACAATGTCACATAGAAGGGTGTAGTAGGAGGATCAAGTTCTTCCACATGTAACCCAAAAACAATCATTGGCCTCTCTTCTTGAAGCCTTAAACGATCATGGGTGGGTGAAGAGGTCGATGGAAGCATTAATTGAGATACTTGAGATTTATAAGTAGGTTTCCTTGGAAGCTTAATCAGAGGAACATGAATATTTACCTCTTCAAGTTCCTTCTAAAGATTGAATGTAGGTTGGACTTTTTCTATACCTCTTGGATCTGCTTCTCCTTCCTTACCACTATTAGTTTTTAGTAGAACAGGTGCCTCCTTTTCTATGTGTCCCTCGGAACTATTTCTTTCCTTATTTGAGGGGACTTTTATCTTGAAAGAGTTAGGATTCAACTTACCTTTCCCTTTATTTGGTACTGAGGAAATATCTTTGGGACTAGTTCCCTCTTGTTGTTATGGTTCCCTCTGTTAACACCCAGGTTGTTCTCTTTGACTCCTAAGAGAATACGGCCGGGGTAACCACTAACCAATCTTTGGGCTACAGCTTCTAGCCCAGCTGCAGTCAGAGAGGGCTCTCTCTATTAGTTTTGTCACTGCTTTCAGTGAAGGTCTTAGGCTAGTTATGAGGTGAGTTTTTTGGTTGTTTTTGTATGTTTGGTTGGGAGGATGCTTTTGTTTCCTTTAAAGTATATCAGCAGGCAAGATTAGTCCATTGGGCAATGGGGTCTAGGACTGTTTTCTCTTGAAATTTTGATTTCGGTGAGGAGGAAAGCTACAGGGCCTGTGTGCATTTCATGAAAAAAATTGTAAATAGTGAGCATGAGGTGAATACAACTAGTAATGAGCCATTAAGATTTCCTTACTTAAGCTGTATATTTGTGAATGAGGCCTGTTATCTTAGGAGCAATGACTTGAATTCCTAAAACAACGATACACAGTGATGATATGGTTATTTAAAGGTAGCAGTTAAGAATTACACTTTAAAACACCTTATCAGAAGAAAACATATGAGATAGTTCTGATTGAGCTCAGGGTAGTCAATGACCAAGTCCTGATACTATCCTTTTTCCTTACTATCTAGAGTTCAAACGCATAGAAAACATGAGATACATATGAAATAACAGGAAACACAAGTGAAATAAAGAGTCATGAGGAAAACTTATTTGAACCATGTAATGCACAGGAATCTTGCTGCTTTAATCCACACACCGTCAAAAAGATTAAGAGGCAAACATCTTTGAAGAAATCCCACTGCCTTTGTATTAAACTGTCTGAAGGTTTACAATATCAGAAATACAGAGCAGATATCAGGAGAATTTCTTACATCCGGAGTCCAACCCCTCCTAAACAAAATGAGGGGGAATATATAGAAGTTTGTTACAAAATATCTCAGGCATGAGTCATCTGAGCGGAAAAAATATCTCTTACATTGGGATAGAGAAAGTAGATGAGAAGTTATTACAATCTTTAATGAGCTATAAAAGCTATTAACTGCTTGTCAGAGCAATTTTCACATCTGGAGCTTTATGGAGTTGGTTGAAGTCGGCTGAATGCTTTGAATTAACTGTTGAGTGGCCTTTTGTGCGGCTGTGTGTCCTCTTGGTGAGCTGTCATGGTCCTTCTGCTGATTTTGCCTTTAAGTGCCTTAAATGCTTGCTTTATCCTCATGCTGTCCTGTATCTTCCATCCTTCTCAAGCATTTCATTTAGTCTTGATCCTTCCGTATGAGGGCTATACAAACCTTTGAATTCCATTATGGGAACAAGCCTTTGTCTGCATGCTGAATTTCACATAAGTGTCTTTGAGCAGAGTCATCTTGAGGGATAGGAAAAATATCCATCTTCATTTCCATGTTATCCTTAACAACTGATTTCTTATCTAAGTCATCTGAGCCTTACTCATATTATCTGCTTTAAAAGCATGTGGCCTTATGACTGCTTTTGACTTGGGCTCCTAGTGACCGGATGACTGAAGCTAACGTGGCAGAATTCTGACCATGGATTGCCACCAATCTTCCTTGGGCATCTGATGTCTTCTGATTTTTATTAAAGTCTCATCGGCCTCAGTGTATTTGAAGAAATTGGGAGGAGTCTCAAAGAGGTGATTGACCTCATTTTCAATGAAGAATAGACCTCCCAATTTATCATACAAATCTTGCCCTGAAGGAGGCCCTTTCTGTTCAGATGAACTGCCAGATGCAGTGATCTGATTCTCCATGCATGTCATCATTCTGTTGGTAAACTGATCTAGGGAAATCAGTTTTCCTTGGCTGCTTAATAGACTGGGAAGGCCTCTTGCTTGCAGCTCTACCAGTTTGGCCCTGAACTCCTCCACATCTTTTGTTATATCAAAACATTTTCTCTCCACTGCCTGCACATAGCTTCTGAGTGTGAGTACCTTTTTGGCCTGGAGGACTGCTTCTGTCCTATTCGGAATGCCCAGGGCTGCCAACTCCTCCTCCTCATGTCTGTTTAGGTAACCTACCATTTTATTGGCCTGATCTGGCCTGTTACCTAACACAGCTTTAGCCCTATCAATGTCTACCCGAGCTTGGCTTAGTAGTTCCATCTGCTGATGGATGGTCTTTATGGAATTCCATTGTTGGGTGATAGACTTGCTTATTCTGGCCCATAGAATTCTCTTTATTTCGGCCAAGGCTGTTTCTAGGTTCAGCTCCTTTTCCAAAGCCTTTATCCTGGCTGTCAAGGTCTTTATTTCTCTACCCTGTTCAGCCACTGTCTGCTTAGATTTGTCATATTTTGACTCCAGCTCTGCTAATTTTTCCTTAGCTTTCTTTATCTCATCAGCTTGGAGTTCCATTTGTTTGACAGACTTGGTTATATCTTCTATGGATGGGATGTCTTGTTGGCCTGTTGTTGTTCCTGTTGCCTCTGTTGTGTGGGCCCCTGTTGCTGCTGATGTTGTTGAAGTTGTTGGAGGAGCTTGGGACGTGGATTCTCCCTGTTTATCTTGTAATGCTCCTTCCAGTTGCTTCTCCAACTCCCTTATCCTCTGATCCTGTTGTAACAGGAGGTCTAGCTGATCCTCCATCTTTTTCTGTTCTAGAAGCTCTGCCGTCTGAGGATGTTCAGTTGGTGGCAGTTTTAACCTCTTCTTTAGTGCCTTGAGGTCATCATCCTTTTTCTTCATGAGGGCCTTGACTCTTGTTGGGTCATTAGGATCATACCCTGTGTCAACAATAATGTCCTCAAGGGTTTTTATTCTGGTATCCTTGGCCTTGGAGGACAATCTTTCCACATCCAGCTGAGTGTTGGTATTCTTTAATGCTTCCTTCAGCTCATAGGCCAATGTGGCCTTTTCCACAAGGGTGGCATACACCATTTCTCCAGCCTGCTTGTGGAGTTCAATTTGGTCCATTGGATGTATATTGCTGGCCAGGACCTCCACCCTTGTCTTGATATAATCTGCAGCACTTTTAGGCTGCGGCCCCTTGGGTTTAAAATGGCTGAAGATCATCTTTTCTTGTTGGATGTCATAGACTGACATCAGCCTTTCTTGCATGGTCGGTGTAGCATCTATGAACTGTTTGTACACCTCCTGCCTCAATAGCTCATTTTGAGCCTCGATTTCTATAAAAGAAGCCTTGGTGCTCTTAGGCTTCTTGCTCTACTGGGATTGGGAGGCCACCTCCAAACTGACTTGTAAGTTCTGCTCCTGCTGGAAGGAGCTTGTTCCTATTTGTAGGCTGCTCTCCTTGTCCTTCTCAATGTCTAAGACATCATCAGTAATGTCTTCTACTTCAGGGGAGTCTGCCCTTTGCCTTTTAGCCTCTGGCTGGTCTGAAGGTCCACTGAGAGGAGTGGAGTCTTCTCTTTGTCTTTTAACTCCCGTTTCTTCATGTGCCGGAGTCTGTAAGACTGGGGCGCTGGACTGCTGCGTTTGTGGAGGTGGAGTTTGCAGAGCAGAGGTCTTTGGCAGCCCATTCTGTGGCTTTTCCACTTGTTCTTGCTGCTGGCCTGAATGCTGTTCTGCCTCCATCTGAGCCTCCCGGCTTGTTTTCTGCTGAGCCTCCTGCTCCATTTCCTTTTCCTTTTCCTTCCCTGTTTCCTTCCCTTTCTGTTGTTCTGCCTGCTGTTGAGCCTGTTGCTCTGTCTGCTGTTCCTGTTGCTTTTCCTCTGCCCCTAATATGCCTTTACCTTTATCCATGGCAGATGTTGATGCTGCAGCTGCTTGAAGTACAAGTGTTTTTGCTGAGGTCCCTTGTCCTACTGAGTAAGGCAATAATAAGGGTACCTGCTGCACATAATCCAGGTCAATAGTTTTTTCAAGCTCTTTTACATTCTTAAGCATTCTCTCCTCCTCAGTTAAACTCTCAGCTAGAGTATCTGGTTGCCATTCTTGCAGATTGGCATATTGTTCTATATGAGGGTATTGGAAATGCTTAATGGCTTGGAGCCTATACTTGGTTCTCCTAGCCGAGATGACTCCTTGAGGGTCATAAGGGACCCACCGAAAACTATAGGATAGCTTGTATTTGTTTTTCAGGATCAGATCTGCATCCTCCCATCCTTCCTTCCTATTCATAATGAAAGGGCCCATTTCACTCTTGAAGCTGAGGTGAGCCTTTTTCTTGGCACCATGGAAGTGGGTGAGGTCTGATTGAATCAATTGTCTATAATATTCAAGGGCAAATAACCTCATTGGCACATATCTTGGGAGCCTATATGGGCAGACCTCACATCCATAGATCCTGAAGACTGTATGGTGCTCATATAGGTACCAGTCACCTATCTTGTTTTTCTTGGAAAGCTGCAGAGCTTTCTTTATCTCACTGGACACCCTGGGAGGTGGGGACTTCATTAACATGCAGTAGAGGGGGTAGACAAATTGGTCAACAAATTCACAATAGGTATAGGGCGAAATTGTCACGTTGTGAAAGACTGAGGTCCAGAAGATGACAGATCTTCTTTCCCCTGTATGGTCCAGCTTTCTGACATAGCATGGGAAGGCTTCAGAGTGATAGTACATGAACATATGGTAAAGGTAGGCTGAATACCTGAAGACCCCCTGTCTATCTACTTTGGTCAGCTGATCATGGATCCTGTTGGCTATGAATTTGGCAAAGTTGTATTTTTTGGCAGGGGGTTTATATGGGCTGTATACAGATAGCACTGCTAGCATGCCTCTGTCCACATGTTCACTGTCCTGGTACCCCAATACATAGGCTATCATGTCCAGTAATAGCCTGCCCATCTCATTGAATTGATCACTCAGATAGGGAGGGGGCTCTGAGGTCTGGCATTCAGGCTTCATGAAGTCTCTGCTGATTCTCTGTAGTTCTTCATCAGTCAGTTTGTCGCCAGCGTCCATTAACTGGTTCATGGAGAATGGGATCAGCAATTCTGTCTGATCAAAATGTAGCATTTTGTTGATGGACTCAGCATTGATTTGAAAAAGGATCCTCCCTGATGAGGTGCTGATGGCTCTATGCTCTGCATCATAATGTTCAACACAGAGGTGAATGATCTCAGGGAAAACATTCACAGCTGGGAGACAGTAGTAGGGCAGGTTTGACTCCCAGACCCCATGTGTGCCATGTCCATCCTTGTGGTTTTCCCTTAACCTACTGAAGGTCTGCAAAAAGTCCCTGCTCCCTTCAAAGTCTCCAATGAGACTATCCTTATCTACTAATGCCAGGGCTTCCAGCTGTTTGTTTGTCTGACTTTGTGAGGCCACACTGATGGATGAAGTTGCAGGAGACGCCATGATAGGAGCTGGTTTGTAGAAAAATAGGCAGTTATTCAATCAAGGGCTTTTGACTTTAACTCAACTGCTAATACAGTGAGTTTTTCCTTTGCAGAGAGAGTTGCAGGCAGGGTTATCAGTTTTTTCTGTGAAATTCACAGGGTGTGAATTGTTACTGAGAAATTTTTCAGGGTTTCCTCAGGTTTCTCTGTTGTAACAGCAAGTGGACTGTACTTGGCAAAAGGGAAAAATGCCGAGTACCTCGGGAAGGATTTCGGGGTTTTAGCCCGCGAAGTGAGCACTGTCTTACTGAATTGTGGTTGCAGGGTGCTATAGGTTGCTTGGCAGGCTTTATGTGATAGGCAGAACTGTAATTTGCAGGTTTTTAATGGTGTCAATTGGTGGATTTACAGAGAATTTACAAAACACGGGCGAAGTGGGGGAAACCGGCTAAATACCTGGATAAACCAGCTTGGGCACTTGCGAGCTGAGCTGTGGAGGCTTGGCACCGTAAATTCTGGACTTTCAACGGTCGGAATCTTCAAATTCGCTGTCTGGATGAATTTTCGCGACAGCTGGTCGTTTAACGGCTCCTTCTTTAATCAAGTGAAAATGACAAAAAACGGCTTATTAGGCCGGTTATAACGTTAAATTTTGCAAAATAACGCGATTGGCGCTTTTCCGCTGATGACGTCAGCATGACGTCATGGTGGGCCCGCCGTATAGTGATGACGTGGCACTGACGTGATGGCCAGGGTGGCGGGACACGGTGGCAGGATGATGCGGTGGCAAGACAGCGTGGAGGTTGATGGGGCGCGGGAGCAGACGGAAGTGAGGTGACGTCAGGGTGCCGTGGTGGTGACGTGTGAGGTAAGGCGGTAAGTGGAGTGGCGGTAAGCGGGTTCCCCGCACCACTTTTGGAGCACAGGCGGTAACGGGGAGAGAGCTCCGAACAACCTCCGCGCCTGCCACGCGTCCTCGTACGGGCCCAAAACCGCTCTCCCCGGACGTTAACGGTCGGTAAATCGGGTTGTGATTTTGACCGCCCACCCTTGGATCTCGATCGGCGGAGATCGGACGGCTGGCGGGTCCTCCGACTGGTCGTGCATGTTTGGGAGGGGCCTGCTCGGCCATTAAAATATTCAATTAAATAATATGCCGGAACTTTAGGGCTAGGGGTTTTTGCGGGTTTCGCATAGTTTCGGGCAAAAAATCATTCATAAAGCACAAACTATAGAAAAAGGGTCAAAACGGGTTTTATGAAATATGAAGGGAAACTAACCCCCCGACCTTAGGATAAGGCGGGGGAAGGGTGATTTTGCAATGTTTTCCGCCCCTTTGGTGATTTTTTGGGTTTTTCAAAGGTTTTTCAAGGTTTCGAAGGCTTTTCAAGGTTAAATGGCACTTTGGGTAGGGAAACTGGTTTCAGGGGGAGGAAAAGGTGAGTCATGGGTTCTTGACCTTGACCAGGTGTCAATTCAAGTCCCAGGGAGAGAATATTATGGCTATAGTGCCAGGGAGGGGATATTTATGCATTGTGGGGTTTATGCACCATGGTGTTTATAATAATAGGGATAGAGGGTTATAAGGGGCTAGATAGTAGAGTTAGTTGTTAGCATGGAGGGAACATATGAGTAAGGGCTAGATCAACCAAGTTATCTTTGAAAAACAACTTGAAATAAGGAGTAGATCAAAATGAAAAGATTTTTACACAATAAATGTGGCTTCTTAAAGCCATAAGAATACTTCAAAGATATAAATTTCTGTGCTCTGTGCATCTTGGGAAAGGATGTTAATGAAGAGTGGTGTACAAATGAGAACAAGGGAATTAGTCATGCTCCAGAGTGCTGCTCTTCCTGTTGATGTTTCAGCCACTTTGATTTAGAAAGAGACACCATTTCTGCAACCCCATCTACCTACCCAACTAGTTCTCCTAGCATTTTTTGTTCCTGCTTGGAGGGTGCACTTGGACTTGCAAACCCTTTGAATGCCTTTTCTTTTCCTTGGCTTTTTGCTTTGCATATCCTATCTAATACAACCCTTATTCCTTCCAAGGTCCCAGATTTAGCAGTTGGGAACCTTAAGCTTCTCTACCTAGCTACTGATCTGCCAAGATTAACCAGTTTGGACAGATATCATTCTCTATTCTACAACATGGAAATTGAAAACATGGCATGATCCAGATTAGACTGTTGGACCACCCATCAAAATTGAGTTCTTATCAAAACTGATACAGACATTGCCTTCTTAGGGAAATATGAGATCTTTGCATTTGTCAAAGCAGAGCACATTTGGACCTTTGATACCCAATCATGAAATATGAAACCTATTGGTATAGGTATCCAACAGTGGCTCCACATGGGGGTGGTTTTTCTCTTGGAAAGACCAAGAACAGCAGGTCAGTGTGCCTGGATCCTTTGGCTGCTTCTCTGAAACTTTGAAGTTTTGTTCATCATAAATTCCTCAAATTGTAGGCTGATAAACTGAAACATAGCCTGTCTTTGAATTCGATTCTTTATCTGTAATGCCTTTCAGAATGATTTCACTTTCATGCTTCCAAAAAAAAACAATATATACAACACCTACAGAATTTATTTACATCAAACTATGTACAAAACAGGCCAACTCTTTTTATGGAAGGTAATGAAAATAGTGCTTGAGCATCCTACCATTGACAGGGCCTTCCTCTAAGTTAGTTTTGTCCAAATCTTGCAGAAAATAGGTGTTGTTTCCTTGCACAGCTTGTATTAAGAATGGTCCTCTCCAAAGGGAGTCAAACTTTCCATGTTTACCTTTGCTTTCCCTTCTTGAATCCCATTTGAAGACCTTGTCACCTATATTGAAATCCTCTGCTTTGGTCCTTCTATCAAAGGCCTTTTTTAGCTTTTCTTGTAATATTTGAACTCTGCTATAAACTTCCTCCCTGGTTTGCTGCAAACATATAATCTGATTTATCCTTCTTTGCATGTCATTGGGCTCAGCTTGGCACTCCTGGAGTATCTTCATAGCAGGGATTCCTAATGATGAAGGGAATTTAGCCTCCAAACCATAGACTAATTCATAAGGGCTGACCCCAATTGATCTTTTGGTTGTTAGTCTGTCTGCCCATAATGCATTGACTAGTTTCTTGTGCCAGTTTTTCTTGTTTTCCTCTAATATTTTCTTGATCATATTTACCAAACTCTTGTTTGAAGATTCTGCCAGCCCGTTGCCTTGGGGATAGTATGTTGTGGAGTGTCCCAATGTAATATGAAATTTATGACAGAAATTGACCATTTTTTTAGATCTAAATGCAGCAGCATTATCTGTTATTATTTTGTCAGGGCATCCAAATCTAGCCAGAATGTTTGACTCCAAAAATTGGATGATGGTAGAGTCATTTGCTTGTCTGCATGGGATTGCTTCAATCCACTTTGTGAAGTAATCTGTTGCTGTAAGAATCCACCTGTGCTGACCTGAAGATGAGGGATTGATTTCTCCAATGAAATCCAAGCCCCATTGCTGAAATGGTCTCTCTGTTGCAATCGGTCTGAGGGGTAGAGGCAACAACTGTCTTTTTCCTTCAAACACTTGACATTTGTGACATGCAGTGGTAAATCTCTTGACATCAGAAAAGATAGTGGGCCAGTAATATCCAGCTCTCAGTATTTTGTTCACAGTGGATTTCCAGTAAAGATGCCCACCACACTCTCTTGCATGAAATTCTTCCATGATCTTGTTGGCTTCATCTTCAATTAGACAGTTTAGCAAGATGCCCTCGTGGTTTCTCCAAAACAAATTTTCTTCCATGACACAAAATTTTGAGGCTTTCATTTTGACAAATCTACTCTTAGTTCTAGATAGTCCTGGGGGAGCACACAGGTTTTGCAATACATAACAGATATCAAAATACCAAGGGGATTGCTCAAAGGCTACATTGATCTTTGGAGTCGCCAGCTCCTGTTCACTGTCTAGTTGGTTAATGTCAAGGGCTTGGAAGTTTGTTTCAGACATTAGTTTAGCTAAGCCCTACCCCTTTATGAGTTTGGTAGGCTTTATTTCTATGTCTCAAATTCCAAAATATTTGCTATCCACTTGCCTCTTCTGCCCTCCAAATTCTCTTGTGTAAGTATATCTTTGACAATTGGGCTTGGTACATATGCAACTATATGGGAATAAAGGATATAAATCCTAAAGTCTTTAATGGCTTTGACCAGGGCATAGGCTTGTTTTTCCATGATCTGATATTTGAGGGGCGCATCTCTTAGAGCTTTGCTAAAGAAGGCTATGGGTTTTTCATTTCC
>APFE031498787.1:2972-15355 GCA_000404065.3 Pinus taeda
GTTATGTGTTCACTCTTGGTTCAGGACCTATTACATGGGCTTGCAAGAAACAGTCTGCCATTTCTCTTTCTTCAGCAGAAGCAGAGTATCGTGGTGCCGTAGAGGCTAGTAAGGAAGCTTGTGGCTTCGTCAGATCCTATGAGAGTTTGGTTTTGAGCAGCAGCATCCGACTACACTTTGGTGTGATAATCAAAGTTCCTTTCAGCTTTGCAAAGATCCATTTCAGCATCAGCGCAGCAAACACATTGAACTTCACATGCACTTCATCAGAAAGCTCATTCATGACCATGTTCTTGAAGTGCAATATTGTTCAACAGATTATCAGGTTGCAGACATCTTCACAAAGGCTCTCACAGAGGCGAAGTTCACTAAACTTCGATATATGCTTGGGGTTCAGGAAGTTGTCACTAAGGGGGGATAGGCTCTAGTGCCTCCTTCCTTCTCCTATTGTGTCATATTTGTAAATCCTTCAATCCTATCCCAAGTTGTTCTTAAGGGGGGATGTTAGGATATTCCGACACATAGGAAATAGTTAAGTTCAACTTGGTCTAGTATAGAGTTAGGTATAGAGTTAGGTAAAGTGTGTTTCTTTACCGTTGTACATTTTGTAACTTACAATCCGACGGTCACGATATGTAGTGATCCGACGGTTCATTCTCTCCTCGGTATTACCGACACTTGATCCGTGGCTTGACACCCGATTGGTCCATGAATTCTATTTAAAGCGCATGGAGGGTCATTTGTAGGTTAACCGTGCATGAGAGAAGCTTATGTAAATTTTCATTCTTTTATTAATAAATTGCCTGTAGTAGCCACGTTGGCGCAGGCCGTGGACTGTTTCCCTCTCTGAGGGTTTTAACCACGTCAAAATACTAGTGTATTGATCTGTGATCTGTCTGTGAGCGGTGTCCTTTTGGTGTTCTGTCTGAGGAACTTACCCTGTAAATTCCTACACCAATAGGACACGTGGCTACCTTTTTGAAAAAAATTAATAGAAAAAATTAGAAAGGGTAATTATACCAAGGCAAGCGACAATAGGCCTATTCATTAAGTTGCATGGGCCGAGTGATGATTCACCACCCGATGTACATACACCTCTCAGTGCTCCTATCATAACGTTTATACAAGTGATACTATCATTATTCCTCTGTTTTGAAATTAAATACATTCTAAATCGAGTTTCATTAACAAAGGAGAAAACAGTGGTCGTTTTACTCATTCCCAGGATTACATACGTTGGCATAAAACTCCAACTACATACGCTAGTGCATAAGCTTCCACAGGCATAAGCTTCCACAGCAAGGACCGAGGGCAGAGTTTCAAATCTCGTCGAGCTACATAACAAACCGACCTAGCATCATAGTGAACATTAAAGGAGCGATTATCTCAGGTAATAAACTCAGACCTCCTTGTCAAATTCGCAAGTTAGGAAGCTCGACCCTCTGCCAAGATGACAAATAGGGTCGAGCCAAATATATTTTATAGCTCTCAGTACCATGAGGACTGTATTTTGATTATGAGGGAAATACAGTGGCTACCCTTCTTAGAAAAATTCAATGGAAGCAACGAAGAAGTTGCCAAGCAATTTGCCTTCACATTCAATGGGGAGAAGGCCTTGATAGGCACTTTCTCATTCAGGGTCTCAGAGGACACCATTGCCCAAGCAACAGGGGTTAGCCCAGAGGGAGAAAAATACTTCAAAACCAAACAGTTTAAAGAAAAATTGTGGACCCAATTCATGTCCAGGTCACGAGTCTCAGCAGTAAATTGGAAGAAGGGTGTCCCAAGAAGTTGGCTAGTGCATCCTTGGGACGAAATGGTTTACATACTCCAGAAGTTTGTGACCTGTGAGGGCCGCTACAGAATTTTCTATTTGTATCACATCAAGTTGTTGCTGCACATAAAGAAACAATGTGTCATTAGTTTACCATACTTCTTACTACAGAGCATAACCAAGATGTCCAAAACTATTCAGAAGCAGAAAGGAAACGAGGACAAAAGTTTATACCATTTCGGTTTAATTAAAATTCTCATTGAAGATGAAATGCAAAGAAGAGGGAAAACATGGAAGGAGTTCCTAGCTGCCAACCAGATCAGGGGCGAGGAAGACAAAGAGAAATCACAAGAGAACTCAGGGTTTATGAAAGACATTGATGAGGAGATTCCGGCATCATCCAGAGCTAACAAGATACCTGTGAGCAGCATAAGGACCAGACAAATGAGGAAGGAAGATGCAAAAAGAGCAGAACAAGACAAATTCTTCACCACTTACTCAAGAATAACGAGAAGGGCATCGAAAGTCCAGTTACAAGAAGAATCTAATGCACCTATACATATGGACATTCAAAGCAGTGATCATTCACCACCAGGGCCAGGAGCCGATGTGCATATTGAAAGCCATTCACCCCCAGGAGCTGATATAGAAGTCGAGAGCAATAACAAACAGGAAAGAGGGTCACCACCTCCCAGTAAGAAGCAGAAGAAATTAGAGAGGCAAATCGAAAAACTAAAAGAGGAGCTCATGGAGGCCAATATGTTAGAGAAAGTTATTAAAAAGGAAAATGAAATGCTCCGTACACAGAGCAAAGAAGTTCAAAAGAAAAACAAAAAGTTAAAAGAGCGGGTTAGTGAGCTGGAAGCTGAGCAGACAGACATTTGTAAGTGGGCCACCAAATGGTACAGCCAAAAGAAGACCCTCAAGGAAAAGTACAGAAGACTGAAGCAAGACCTCCATGACCAAAAAGATGTCCAGGTGAAGAAGAACGTTGACACATTACTCAAGGCAGCAGAGGTACAGGCAGGAACCGAGTTTAAAGGAAGCACTTCAGGGTTAGCATGAGGACATGCTAAGTCATTAAGTCGGGGAGAGACGTTGGTACCATTCTATGACCCTTTTTCCCTCCCAAAACATGACCATTTCCTACTTCTTCTCATCATTTATTCCTCAAATGCTTTGGAAATTAATTAATTAATAGTTTTATAGTTTTTGAATTGCATTTAAATTGATTTAGGGGTTTTGTGTTAATAAATTAGGATTTTTGGCCTAAATAACTACAGGAAGTCTCAACAACCTGTAAATGGCTTATCGTTTGACATGTGGCATGACACCCAGGTTAGAGCGAAAGGTATGGGCGAAAAGAGGAATGTCCAAGCATGGACAAGCACCTATCCCGCAGTGGAAATATCCCTCCTGTATGCACGATCAACGCCTAGTCAACTATGGCATGTTGGCACAAAGGCAGCAACAACACTCAGTTACAGCCCATTCGATTTTTAAGTTGTTTCCTAGTTTTTATATGCGTAAGATAGAATAGGAACATCTCTGCGTTTTTACAAAAGAAGCAACAACCGCCCATGGATAAACATCCATTTTTCAAAGGATGTAACGTATGTAATTAAAAGGCCGAACCGGCTTATATGTTCGTTTACCTACCTACCTACCTTTTGGATATTGTAGACTGTTACATTTTACATATACATTCATTGTCGCTTCAGAACAAAGATTTTGGTTTTAATATAAGATTGCATTACAATCTCTGTGCATTGCTTAATACTGTGACCGTGGTGTGACTATCTCAGTGTGCCAAAGACGCGGACGGGCCCTGCGTGCATGGTATACCGACATTTTAATTACATTTGCATTGTATTTTCATTGTGATTTTAATTTCATTTTACAGTCAAGCGTTTGAATGATATTTGGTATCGATTTATATGCTCAGAGATTTGATTGATTCTTACGTTGTGTTTATGAATGCGTTGTTAGATGTCTGTGCATGTGATTGAACAAACCTTCATCTGGATTGTGAATTACGTCCTGTAAAGGATTCGATCCAGGGTTGCTTGTAAATCACTGATATGGACGATGCTTATGATTTTTACTTTGCATGCTTACATTAAATATTCATGACTATTGAGTGACATTGAACAGGGGTTTCATGTTGGTGTCTCTGTAAGGAGACCGAAGCCTTTAAATCTAGTGATACACAGCATGTTATGGATTGCGTTTTAGTTGTTAATAGCATATGGTTTTATGCTTAGTTAAAGCTTTCATTGATCGTTTAACATTAGATTTAATCTCAGCACTATACTTAGGAATCATAGGTCCAAAATAGATCCTTTATGCTTATATATTTTACGCACACGTCTCTAAGTATACGCACCCTGGTTGATAATAAATTTAGACCAATCTAGCACCCTAGATAGGAAACTACATGCATTAAGGAGTCCATCCCATTTTCCATGGCCACCTCCCACTTCTTCCTGCTTTCAACCTACATTGCTTCTTCATAACATTTAGGTTCACTAGAATCAGTCAACAATAAATAATATAATGAAGGAGAGTATCGTTCAGGGGGTCTACTTATCCTGGTAGATCTTCTAACACCACTTTCAGGTGTTTGGGTGCCTGTTGTTGTTGTGGTGGTTGATGTTCTTGTAGTTGTTGATTATTATTATTTTCAGGCACCTTTACTTTTTCAGTGATCTCATCAAGGACTACGTATTCTTTGTTTTATTTTTCTTGTTTCTTTTCCTGCAACTGATTCTTATACAAGACCTTTTCATTGAATATTACATCTCTGCTCCTAATGATTTTGTGATTATCATAATCATATAAGCAATAACCAAAATCATTAACACCATATCCAATAAAGGTACATTTCTTTGACTTTTCCTCAAGCTTTGTTCTATTTTCTTTATCAATATGGACAAAGGCATCACAACCAAAATGCTTTAAAAAGGAGTAGTTTACCTTTTTACCTATCCATGCTTCCTCTTGAACACCACCATCCAAGGAACTTGAAGGCCCTATATTTATTAGATAAACAACAGTATCTACAACATCTACCCAAAACTGTAAAGGCAATCCTACATGCAATATCATGCACCTTGCATGCTCCATGATTGTTCTGTTCATCCTTTCTGACACACCATTTTCTTGTGGTGTTCTTGGTACTGTCTTCTCTCTACGAATTCCATGCTCTGAATAGTACCTATCAAACTCTTTGCTGCAATATTCACCTCCATTGTCTGATCTAAGACACTTCAATTTCTTTCCTGTCTCAATCTCAACCAAAGATTTCCATTTTCTTGAAAGTATCAAATACATCAGATTATCTTAATACAATAAATCCAAGTTTTTCTAGTTGCATCATCAATAAAAGTAACATAATAACGAGAGCCATCGAGAGATGATACCTGAGCAGGTCACCATACATCTGTATGCACAAGCTCTAATTTGTTGCTCTTCTTTTCTTTCCCAACTCTGAGAAATCTAACTCTCTTTTGTTTTCCATAAATGCAATTCTCATAGAAGTCCAAATCAACATTCTTCAAACTCGGCAAAAAATTCCTTGAGTGAAGAATATTCATCCCCTTTCACTCATGTGGCTGAGCCTATGATGCCATAATGTTGCATCTACTCCTTTGGAAGTTAAAGCATTAATAGAGGTAGAAATACCATTGCATAAATACAATGTACCAACCTTTTCACCTTTTGCTATTACCAGGGCTCCTTTAGTGACCTTCCAAGCTTTATCTGTGAAATTTGTCACACAAACTTCACCGCCTAACTGCCTTGTTGAAATCATATTTTTCTTTAGATCTGGAACATGCCTTGCCTTTTTTAGTAGTCATTTGTTTTCATTCTGCTGTTTTACGGGAACCTTACCCATTCCAACAATTTTACAGGGCTTATCATCACCCAAACAAACTTTTCCAAAATCTTCTTGAACATAGTCATGAAAATATTTCTTATTAGGTGGCATGGAATGAGGCCCCTAAATCTACCACCAGGAATCAGTAATATTTTCGAAAGAAATAATCAAAGGATCTTATAACACCTCACCTGTCACATTTGCTTCATGATTATTTTCTTGTTGTGCATCTCCTTCTTTTCCCTTCCAATATCTACAGTCTTTTTTTAGGTGTCCTTTCTTTCCGCATTTCCAGCACACTATCCCTGATCTTGACTTAGATTTGCCTTTCCTTGATTTACTGCGATATCCTAAGTTCTTTCCTCTTTCCATTTTTCCTCTCCTAGAATCTGCACTCAAAGCATTACCCGATGTCTCACTGAAGTTTTTCCATCGCATTTCCTTGCTAAGGATAGCACCAATGACATCATCAAAATTTAAAGTACTAGATCCAGAAATAGAGATACTAATGGCCATTACTATACCATTCCAACTTTCTGGCAATGAGCACAAGAATAACAGAGCTCTAACTTCATCATCAAAGTTTACCCCTACAGAACATTACTGACTTGTAACAGTATTAAAATCATTTAAATGGTCTGCAACAGATCCACCTTCTGACATCTTCATATTAAATAATTGTTTCATAAGAAATACCTTGTTTGAGGCCGAAGGTTTTTCATATAGTTTCTCCAACACCTTAATCAAACCCTCTGTCGTTGTTTCCTTCAAAATATTGAAGGCAGCTGACACTATGAGGCACAACCATATTGTTCTGAGTGCCTTTCTATCGAGAGGGTTCCATTCTTCATCTGTCATACCCATCAACATCTTTGTTTTTCTGCCCAATGGTAGGTATAAATCTTTCTGATACATATAATGTTCCATCTGCATCTTCCACATCGAGAAGTTTTGTTTGTTAAATTTTCAACCCTAAACTTACCATCTTTCGCCATTGCTCCCACTCGAATGAGGAACCCTTCTTTCCTGCAAGTTTATTAGCCAAATAGACCTTCGGCTCTGATACCAGTTGTTAGAAAATTATATATTACAAAGCAATGGAACACATAAAATATTGCATAAATATAAACACAGAAAATGAATAAAACTAGAGAGACACATATATACATGGTTCATCCAGTTTGGGCTATGTCCACCCTGAACAGCCAGTCCTTCCTTTCTATTATCCAGCAAAATGAAGAGACACAACCTACAAAACAAACGTTGTAATATCCTCTGTTTTCTCTCATAGCCTCACCTCTCTGTTTCTCGCACGCAGAATACACATCTATTACACAACCTCAAATATAATTCCCTCATACAAAGAGAGGGGTTGCCTTCTACGGCAAAAAACCCTAAACATAAGTTCTACCGTCAAATTGTCTGCCTAATGAATGGCCTAGATTGACTAGAAATTACTATACTTTTATAAGGCAATTTTACATCTATTTTTAGCTTTAGGGGCGCTGCCCCCGAAACCCCTACCGGGGGACCGCTGTCCCCTAGACCCCCTAGCTGGGGGGGATCGGCCCCCCCGAACCCCCGTGTGGGGGACAAGTCCCCCCCCACACCCCCCCGCGTGGAGGAGTGTACAAACTTCCCAGGGTATACATCTGGTTGAAACAAAGACCTCTAAACAATCATGCTCCATACTCAACATTCGCCATTAGGAAGCCTTTCTTGTATCCACTTTGTCCCACCTTCCTTCAAACCTTCCATTTCTTTCTTCAAATCTTCAAATCCTTTCTTTAAATATGCTTCTATACCATCGATACAAGATTCCATGGCATAGATAAAAATATTTATCTTAGCTTCAATCACATTCTTCAAATCATCCATCCAATTTTGCTTGCTAGGTGTTTCGATTTTCTTGATTCGAGTCATTATTTTTCTTTCTTTTAGGATCTCTATATTTAAACAATTGTAACTCTGTAATTTTGTATCTCCAGGTTCTAAACTTTCTTCGTATGGTAGCCCTCTCAATTCTCTTTCCCACCCCATAAGTCTAATCAATATTGGATTCTTCAAGAAACAGTTATGCCCAATCTCCCACAATGACCTGATTATAGACGGGTTCATTAGAGTGAACTTGTATGTTGTGCCACGTTTCACTGTTTTGACCTTCGGCATGAAAATGATACCCAAAAATCTACAGTTCATCCTATTTTTTTCACTATTTACAAATTTTGAATCAAATGCTCATAGAGAAATTTATGATGATTTTCCCAAGGTCACCTGTTTGAGATTGAATTCTAGAACCTGCAAAAACTCTAAATTCCTCAGTTAATATCTCTGAAAATATAGTGGGGCAAGATATGAAATTAGGTCACAAGTTTCATCAAGAATTCTTCTCAAATGGGTTTTAATTTCAAGTTTTGAAACTTAGTAGAAAAATGTTTATAGCGAAAATACCACGATGGCCTGTTTGAAGCAAGGAAACCCTAGAATCCAAAGCTCTAATACCAAATGTTAAGCAACCAGCTAACAGAATAGGAGAAGAAATAGATCAATGAATTCAAGCTTAACCTCTTCGAGAGGGAAAACTCCTTTACATTACATAAATGAAGAATTCTTGGTTGATACAAAAGACAAAACCTCCTTTCTATATATATGAGTTTAAGGGGTCATAACATAATTAGAGTCGACATAACAATAATAATGTAAGGGCACAATGATAACAATAGTGGGTTTCTATGGGGCACAATAATAACAATATGGAGACTACATGGGCACAAAAATACAGTAAGGGGGTCAAACTAATAACAATAAGGGGCTACACTAGTAGTATAGGGACCTAACAAATTATGCCTATATAACTCAACTAACTTTGCCCTATCTTCCATACTAGTTTGGATGCAAAACTCAATAAATTGCTTGTAGTTCTAAAATGGTAGAGACCCATATTGTGTTAGAGTTTTTATTTTTAACTATAGCCACTATTATTTGAGGAGGAGAGCACAATAATTTGATTTTTTCTTGCATTGGGAGCCTCCATAGAGAGACTTGCCATGGTGGCAAGTTGTGTTACTTTCTCCTGCAGCCTCTCTCTCAACCTTGTGTTTTCTACTTGTAGTATCTCCTTCATAAGAGAATCCCAACGTCTCAAATCACTTAATTCCTTACCCATTTCAATGAATTTCTCCTCTACAAGGCCCACATCTACCACATTCTTTGATTTGGAAATTTGCATCCCCCTGTGTGTTTTCCTCCTCTCTCTCTAGATCATAGAGGAGTGGGATTGCAATTTTTTTAGGGATAATGCTTTCTCCTTCAACAAATTTGTAGTATGACCCCAAGCTAGGTTATTGGTCAGGCTATTGCAGCTCCTGTAGGTCTTTTCCAACTGACTTTCAGGTGGTTTCTTCCTTTTGTATCTCTTTTTTGTGGTCTTGCAGCTTCCCCTGTTATTCCTGTAGCAGAGTCTACCCCTCCTATAGAAAACCATGTCTCTCTTGTACCTTTTGTTCTTTCTCTTCTATCTTAGCTTCTTCTACTTTATCAAAGGTAGGTTGTGTCCTTGGCTTCTTGAAGGTCAATGGCCTAGTGGTGGGCCTACCGACAGATGCTACAGGTTACTTGGTTTTGGTTTTAGGAGGAGTGAACTCCTCAAGATTTCCTTCACTGGGTCCTATTTCTTCCTTTTTACTTGGTGATTGATCATTAATGATAGGGAAACTTGTAGGAGCTTGACATGGTTTCCCTTGTCTAATTTTGGTTCCTTCCTAGTTCTTAAATATATGGGACCTTGTCTTGATTTCTTCCTCTTGGCTATGACATGAGTGCCCAATGTAGGCAATGTTGCAACTAATTCCTGTTCAGTATCCCTTGGAGATAGAATTGTTTGATATGGTTGTTCCTTTTCTCATTGGGGTTTAGAAGTATCCTTAGGGATTACTCTCTCTTCTACTTGCTTCTCCCCCTCTTCTCCTTTGATTTTTGCTTCCCCTTCCTTTGTTTCTCCTACCAAATTTTCCTTTATTTTTTCTCCTTCTTCTTTGTCTATTTTTCCTTATTTACCTCCAATGCTAGAGTCTGGTCTCTCTGCAAGTGTGTTGGCTTGGGTTTCTATGAACTTCTCCCTATCCATGTTCACAAATCTATTCCATATGATATTGATCGTCAAGTGGCTCAAAGAATCTATCACTATTAACTTAATGAGGCCATGTTGAGCTAAGTGCTAGTGCTTTCCTTCCCTCACCTTTTGACTCATCTCCATGATTGATTGTAGGAGGAAATGGGGAACAGTAAATCTTTGAGGGAGAGGCAATTCTGCCTTGAAACTTAGGTCATGGAGCAATCTGAAGTGGTAGACATAAACCACACTCAATCTCCCTTAACAAGATATATACTTGAGGATATGGTAATCTATCTCATCCCAAGGGTAAGGTAGACTTTCTCTTCTTACTCCATTCTTATCTTCTAGAGGCTTCTCTATTGAAATGAAGAAGTTTTTCCAAGTTGTGGCACTCACTGCCTTGTCTTCTTTGCTCCACCTAATTCCTAGGGGTAAGTTGGTCCCTCTATTTATAATTTTAGGATTGAGAGAGATGCTCAACCATATGACAACTGTAATAGCATTATCTTTCTCTTGAGAACATAATTCCATGGAAAATTCATGGGAAATATCATCATCATACCACTTTAACAACTCAAAGAAACCCAATCATTGATGTCTTCTAAAGATGTCTACTATAGGATGGTGTTGGTGAATCCTCTTGGTGTCTAAGGGTTCTCTTCTGTTAAATCCTCCCCCCATTTCTTCTACTATTCCTCCTTGGTTCTATTTAGGTATGGAACTAAAAACAAATTCAAACAATCTCACTTGTCAAATAATGTTAAGTTTCTTGGTAGCAGTGAGGGATAAGGGTGCTTGAATTGATATCAACCAAGCTACTTTTCTCTTCTTTTAACCACATAAATTTTCAAAAATACCTCATTGTCCTCCATTGACTATTACAAGCTCTTAATTTCAAGCAGACTTCTCATGCAAATGGATGTAGGCACAAGGAACGAGGGTGTCACCTCTTCTCAAAACAATTTTGTGTGTGCATGATGATTTTTAGACAACTTCGATCCACTGTGGATCCTTTTCCACTTTCCAAGTCTACCTATAGCTCCTCTCGACCCTCCTATAGCACTTGTAGAGCTACTTGTAGCTTCCTCCTATAGCACTTGCAGACATGGTTCAAAACTTCTCGATGGCACCCTAGGTAGTCTAATAAATTAACTCTTCCTTCTTCTTCTTTTTTTGGAATGAATGATGGCATAAATGAAGTTGAGCCCACTACATAATATCCTCTTTGAAATATCATAGTTCTCTAGTGACATGCCATTAACACACGTTTCCTCTTTTGGATTGTTTTCCCCACTCCTTGAAATATTTTTTCTCTCCTCTTGATTATCACCCCACTCTTTGATGACACCACCTCATTATGAGTTGACATATCCATGTTTCATGGGTGATTTAACTCAAACTGAAGTTTACTAGTTGAGGGTGGCCAACTTCACTCGCCACCTCCAACCTATTAAAGCATCCCTCTTGACCATTACACATTTTAGCCATCTTATGCATAGGGAAGAGGTGAGGGTTCTCATACCTTAGGCTACCTATGAATCAAATTTCTAAAAATGGTTACATGCTAGAGCTGGGCCATGTATCACTATTGTCAAGGGAGTTGACTCTTTGACTTTTTTCTTGTGCGTGTCTCCATACTTGATGATACCATGACTATTGACTTTCTTGTGTGTCTGTAGGTGCCTCTCTTATGTCCAGGCTACTGTTGTTGGTGTAAAGCCTTTTGGAGGATGATGTGTCCCTTCCTGGTTGTAGACAAGGCTTCATCATGCCTTCTAGTGGTGGAAAAGAAATATTAGTGACTTCTGTTATGACTATACACGCTGCAATAGGTGGAGTTTTCTTCATGTAGAATTATTTTGATCCTCGCTTGAAGTCTTTAGTTTGCATGATGATGTTAAGGGAGATGATGAAAATCCATGAGGATAGCATCAAAGTCATGAGGAAGTAATCAAGACATTGTAGAAATAGAAAACAGTGGCTTCTTTGATTTTTTTTAGAGGTAGGACATATTGGAAAATTTGAGCATGTTTTGATGAAATGGAGTGGATAGGTATGCATGGATGATGAGTAAATAATTGGAGGAACCTTTTTCTAATTTCCTAGAGGCATCATGGTATTTTGTGTTTTTCTCTGAATTGGATCCCCCTCATGTAGCTTCACAGGATCCTCCTGTAGCATTCCAATACCTCTTGTAGAAATACATGTCCTTTCTATAGCATCATAGTGAGGAGGTGAAATTCAAATTTATTTTTGATTGGATGGTGGAGAGAGATAATTATATAAGTGGAGAGTATGGAGATGAGGTGTATGGATGGAAGGATGCATGATAACTTGTAGGTTTTTTCATGTAGAGATGAAATATTCTAATGTGTGCAATCTTGCAAAAGAAGAGAAATGTTAGCACACAGGGTGTAAGCTTCTTCCTTTTGTTCCTCTTCTCCTCTTTTTTTTTTTTTGAGACAAACATGCATGTTGTATGTGGAGCATGATTGTTCAGAGTTCTTTGTTTCAACTGGATGTATACCCCAGGAAGTTTGTACACCACTCCATGTGGGGGGCTATGTGGGGGACTTGTCCTCGATGCGGGGGTTTGGGGGGACTGATCCCCCCCC
>APFE031498787.1:81493-93067 GCA_000404065.3 Pinus taeda
CAGGTTACCCATGGGCCACCTGCGTACCCTGAGGAGCGCATCCCAAAACCCCTATGCCTCCAAAAAATCAAAATAGGACTTAAAATTAAATTCTAAACGGATGAAATTGAAGAGGAGGATGTTGTGGATTACCTGGAAGTGATGGCGTTCGTTTCCGACGGTCTGATTTTCCGCAATCTCCACGGGAAGTTTCTTGCCAAAAACCCTTTTTTCTACCTCAACAGTAAAATGGTAAAAATGACATGGTAAAAGGTCTTTTTATAGGTTTTTTGGATAAATAAATATTAAATTTGTTTTATTTTCACCATGAAAGGTCATTTTTCAATGTATTTTTTGCCTATCTTAAACAGGTATGAGTAATGTGTCGTTTTTGTGCAGGACAAAGGGATTTACAGGGAAACTTGTCATTTTTCATGAACCAAACATTAGAGTCATCTTTTAAGCCCTTTTCTGACTCCTAAAAAACTGAAAATATTGCCGAGCATTTCTTTTACACTCGTTAAAATGGAATTAAAAGACGGTCCCCTTATAGCCCTTTTTTGACCGTAAAAACAAGAAAAGATTGCCAGATTTTTGTCGTTTCAAATTCGATATTGGAAATAAAACGACGTGTCCTTGATCGCTTTTTACTTTTCAGGTCAAAGACACTAATTATTAAAATGTCCTTGGTCGCAATATCAAGCGGTTCTCCTAGGTATTATTTTATACTTTTTCGGGCTTAGGAGACACAAATTTACAAAAAAGTTCAATCTAGAGTCTTCTAAGTTTTTCAGACTCTCTAAATATGAAAAACGCCGAGTTTCTCCTATACTGGTCTCGTTAAAATCTCACAGTAAAGGACATGTTCTATTACAAACACGAACGGACCACTCCTTCTTAGGGTTCACATCAAAAACTAAGTTGGACTCATCCGAAGGATGAGCTTACAAACAAGCATATGTTATCCCCCTCAAGCTTGTAAAAAGTAAAGAGGTACTTGTCAGAAATGGTGGGGGAAAAATGAGAAGAATGAGCCTATTTGATATCCTTTTGTCTCAAGAAAAAACCTTATTACCACTCTTGAACACGACACTTATTCATTCACCTGGGTGGGGAAATCCTTTACCTCACAGTTGACCAAGATCACTTGACATCTTTAGCCGGGTTATGGGAGTCGACTTTGAGTCATCTGTCACCAAACCATCTGTCGTGTCGTTATGTGTTTAAGAGGTCTGTAAACAAAACATTCAACCGCAAAATACCTATCATTCATTGTGTCATCATTGAGTCAGTCTTTGCAGCAACATTTCTTCAACTTGAACTATGATTTCGTGTTGTGGGCTTGCCTGCGACGAGTCGCTTTCTATTGACATCAGCACATTCTAGAAAGTTGACTTAGAAATCGTCAGTACCTTGAAGTTTGCATGCATCAATGGCAGGTTTCTCGCCTTCGACGTTAGTTTTCATCATTTGACTTGCGATCGAAGGATTCCATGAAATGTTCGACACCGACTCATTCATTCACATCTCATGGATTGTGCTGGGTACTTTGAGAACCATTGACATTACTGGTGGTCCCTCTCACGCTTGTTAACAGTTTACATCATTGACTGGGAATCAAGTGGTTTCTACCATGTTCGACATCGACTCATTTATTCACATGGCTAGAATCGTACCAATTCGGGAAGTAGAGATGAAGACCCTGGATCTAGTTTCCACCATCCCAGCTGCGAGGATTTTTGTATTCATTATATTGTAGACCAATCATAAACAGATGGCTGCGTCCATACTGTATCTACACGAGTCTATGATTATATGTATTATGAAATCATTCCTGTATCAGAATAATTAGTCTGTTAGTTAAAGTTTTGATCTGAGTATGGGAATGCCTACCTCAGCGATGATATAATCTTATACATGTATTTTGTGTTGAAAATTGCATGTTCTAACCAGGCTCTCCACAAGATAATCCTTGAAATGATAAAGTACTTCACCCTTCCTAGATGATATAAAACCCTTATCTATTACAGGCTTCGCAATTTAGGGGGGCAATCTGTTACACTGAAATTTGTCACCATGACTATCTGCAGTTAATATGGCTCCATCAATAGTCATATTATCGTCCTTGTCAAGCCTTATACCTCTGCTCTCCATGTCAAACTTCAAAAAAGAGAGAAAGTCATTAAAAATCATGTTTATCTCTGGGTACGCAGGTTCTCTCTACCTTGCCTGCGTGTACGCATCCCAACTCATTGTACTGCGTACTTGTACGCTCTGTAAGCCAAAGGATGGGTGCGTACCCCTGTAAAGGTCAAAAGGCGCGAGTTTCATCTTTAAAAAGTTACTTGTGGTCACTTCTAGAGCCTTCTAGAGAGTGTTTGACGTGTATTGAGCACCTCCAGATGGTTCATGCATCCCTATGATAGAGGAACTTATCCCATCAAGAGAGGAGCTACCCCATCCAAAAGAGGGAGTATCCCATTGATGTTGGAACTGAATAACATCCTCTAGAACACTATAAATACAGGCATTGGGCCAAAGGAGGGGAGGTTAAAAGGCTGAACATTCCAAAGGGTAGATGCTGCTGGAATTAGGACTTCCATTGTAAGCTTGTGAGGAGAGATTACCATCCTTTCTTGTTTCATTTGGAAGTGGGTGAGCTTGTCAAAGTAGAGGAAAACTCTTGCTGGACCCTGGGAGGAACTTGCACAACACCAAGGCTCAAGTTGTAATGGTTCCTTTTGTTTCCTATTAATACAAATAAGTCCATTCTTCTCAATGATTTGTTGTTAATGAATTATTTCATATACTCCTTGGTCTATGTGATGAATATGCTTTGTTTTATGAAATATTCAGGTGTTATGTAATCGTTTGCTTTGTTAGTGTATGCAGGTCTTAAAGTGAAGGAGGAGCTCATTTGGATCAGCGAGGTTGGACTGCTACAACAAGCGTTGGACCTAAGGTAAGATTGGAAAACACTTGGTCTCTCATAGAATAACGTGTATTTAGAGAATGATTGCTCTTGTTTGGTTTGTTTGTCACTAGAGAGTCTTAGACTCCTAGGGAGGTTAGGTTTGTCCACAAAAATAACTCTTTCCGCATGAAACTTTGGGACAATGATTTGAGGCAAAGACCCTCTTGCTGCACCAAAAACACAGATTTTCCTCACCTATAGGAGTTCTAGTGTTGGAAGCTTTCTAGTTGGTTCATAGTCTAGTTTGCTTTGCTTCTAAACTTCTTCATCATTCTCATTTCCTTATTTTCAACACTCTTCCTTCATGCTTTCCTTTCATGCAATTGTTATCACCATTTCCTTTCATAGATCATAGTTTATTTTGATGCAAAAACTCTATTTTTTTATGCACTTATCTCCTTGCTTCCTTAATCCCATTGGTTGACTGTCAGTTTTTTATGTAGAAGATATCTACTAGCAGTAGTCAAGCCTATCATCCACTCCATCCTCCGTCTGATCCATGTCCTACAGGTTTCCCAAGTCTCCTCTCAATTCTGCCTTAGTTTCCTGCATTTTCCATATACTTTCCTCTCTCTTCTTGAGCAAACCCAATCATGTTTCTCTCTCCTAATGATTCTTGGTGGACCCTAGGTTCCCTAACACTTCATCGCAACCTTCATCTCCCTTTTCTACCCACTCCTGTACCTTCAAAATAGTGAAAATTTCTCTTGGCCTCCTCGTGTAGGCCTCCTGTAGAACGTTGTTTTTCCTCCTATAGATTTCCTATGTCCTCCTATAGATTTTCCTATAGGCTTTCTTTTGAAGGCCGAGTTTGGAAAAATCCTCCAGAAGGCCACTTGAGACCTCCTAGGACCCATCCACACCATCCTACATCCTCTCACATCCTCTCACATCCCAAAACCGCCCTCCATCACCACTTATTCGCTGCCACATTCACAAACAAATAAATTACATGCATGACAAATTCACATAAAAATACATAAAAATCCAAAAATATGTTTTTTCTAATTCCCTTCCAGAAATAGTTTAGTTAGATGATGTTTACTTCCTTGAGTAGACAATGGCTTTCTTTCATGATTTTCATAGCACTTTTTTCAAAAGTAGGATTAGTTGGTTAACTAGGATTTCCATGATTTACTTTACATTTCAGTCTTCCTTTCTGCAAGTAGAATAGTATCAATAGAGTAATCTATCTTTTCCCTTTCATCATATATAGAGATTATTTTTGAATTCATATAAGTTGGCTTCAGCCCAAGTGATCTTGCGCCGGCTGACCAAGTGACAACCTGTAGTAAGAACTAGTACTTGTGCATTAGCAGAGTCACTTCCAAGTTTGTTACGAACTACCGGGTTGATAATAGTAAAGTAGGAAGCCCAGGAGTTGCAACATTATTGTTGCAATACTGGTGCTCACCATCTTTTTGGCACTGTTGCTGAGGAAGCATCAGAGTTTTTTGTGATTAATACTTTCTTCTATTTTCTATCGTAACATTTTGCTAAGTAGTTTATTTCAACAAAAGTAGAATAATTGTTTCTTTCAGTTTCTGCACTTCCTTGCTTTCCTTTTCAATTCTGCAAATTTCATTTTAGCAAGAGTAGACTAGTAATTTCTTTTCGTCTCTATATTTCTTTGCTTTCTTTTTCAATTCTACAAATTTCATTTCAACAAAGTTCATTTCAGTCAGTTGCGATTTGTATTGTTCAATCCATTTTAGTTTTGTAGGTACAATCAGTGAAAAAAAACAAAAACCAACCAAAAATATTTCCTTTCATGCCTCATAGGAATAGATATAATTTAGGAAAATTCTTGCCCAACACCCCCACTACCTCACATAGCCAACCTTCTCTCTTCTTCAGTGGAAATGGTCAAGAAGAACCTTAGGTGAACAACCAGAGATATTTGAAGAGCCTATAGGGGAAGAAGAAAAAGAAAACATCCCTACTGAGCCAATGGCTGAAAACAAAAATGCTAGGGGAAATGGAGAGAGTATAGAGGGTACCTTTTCCATTCAGGAGACCAATGGGGACACCAAAATGAAGAATATAAGTCGTTCAACCCTACCTCACTTCCATGGTTTGACTACAAAAGATCCTGACACCTTCATGTTTGATTTTGTTGTCATCTATCGACCCTATGACAATGCAGAAGATGAGCAAAGGTTGAAACTATTCCCTTCTACTCTCAAGGATGCAGCATTGTGCTTATTCATGGGGTTACCTGGCAATAGAATTACAACTTGGGCTTAGATGTAGCAGGCCTTTAATGAAAAATCCCTGGCTTAGATGTAGTAGGCAGGATGATTTTGGATTGATGTGCTCTATAAGATCCCACATTCATGTTTGTAATATGGCATGGGGGTTAATGGATGAAGAAAGATTTGTCTCATCCATTTTGCGGTTGGGTGTAATGTGGAAGTCTCAACCCACGTTTGTATTTTTCATCATCAATATGTGGTTAGTTGTCATTGTATTTATATGTGTATTATATTGTTTTATATGTATATTATATGTATGTGATTTCCTTGGTATTTCTATTGCTATTATTCTAGTTATGTATATGTTTTATAACAATAGTTATGCATGGATATCATCACGTTTTTACTCGTAAATGAATGAAAAATGTATCTATGACCTAATGGATGAAATTGAAGCTAATTTGTTGAGACATCAATGGTTCTTAGCAATTCTCAGCTAAGTATGAGACCCATATTCTCAGATATGTTATTTACACCTATAGATTACATATTCGTGATACGTTTGACAAAATTCTTGTCATGGCTAGTAGGGATCCAGCCAAGGTTGTATTCAAGTAATATAATTTTTACTTTTATTTCCCTGTTGTCTTATTGTTCCTAAGGTGTCATCCAATTATAAGCATTGACCTAAGCTTTGGGCCTAAAAAAGTGACCCAAATCCTAGGGATGCTGGAACTACACTAAGAAAAATAGTCCTTGAACGCTAGCATGCCTTGTCATGAGTGTCCAAAGCCTCTTGGACATTGGCAAGCCTATAACATGGGAGCATCTAGGGATCAATTGGTTTCCCTTGTAGCATGCATTTGGAATATTTGGGTAAATTTCATACTAATATCATCATAATAGCCCTATAATCTATGAAAACACTTAATGGATTGTGCCTTTTGGAATATCTCAACAAATTTAGTGGTGTTGTAAGGATTTATCATTAAATAATCTCTATCATAGTAAATCTCAAAGCGAACATTACTCATGATGAAAATTTCTCTATATTCTATATTATGACAACCTTTCTCTTACTTGAGTCTTGTATATAGATAAACATATATGCATGTGTGTGTAGATATACAAGTGTGTATAAGGGAAGCTTTAGAATATGCATATGATGAGGCATGGAATGCATGAGTTGGGTTTTTGAGCCTTAGCTAACAATCATGATTCCAATGCTAGTTGATAAAGAATAAGGGGAGTCCCAATTGAGTGAGTAATTTCCTTGAGGATAATAGAAATAGTATAGCTTGTTTGTGACACTTGACACCAAGTAAAGAGAAATACATCAAACCAACATTAAAATAATAGATTAATGAAAAATCAAGAGTTGGGTTTGTATGTAGGCTAAGGTTGCTTCACATTATTTATGTCATGAGGTCAGGAGGGCCTTTCTCCTCAAGTAATATGCAATGTGATTAGGACATGCCCCTCATGAATAATGGCATAATGATATAACATTGAATGATAGGGAATTATTTTGAGTTAAGTGTTAGGTTTTGGTAGGTGTTTTTGGTTATAATCAATTTCAATGCCAACTAACAGATTATAGAAAATTTAGGGTTGCACTTATGAATGAGCATATAATAATAAAAAATCAACCCTAAGATAAACTAACCATAAGAAAATGAATTCATAAAGATTTAATTATAGTTAAATAAGAACATCCAAATTCCAAAATAAAAAATATTACATTCAATTTAAGGAGATTAAAACTATCTCCTAGAAAATAGGAACTTAATCTAAACTAAGACACACACTACCATGAAACAAACTTTCTTCATTAATTTCAAACGTAGAGAAGTGATGTTGATTTTCAATAGATCATGACTAAAATTAGTATTATTGCACAAACCTCTATAAAGACTTGATTTTTTTGTCAAATTGTTTTCATTTCCCTTAAGCCAATACTATTGATTTCAAGCCAAAATATCTTTGTGAAGGAAAAAATAGAAAGAGCTAGATGTGATAATTGAAATTCTTCAATGCCCCTCCTTTATCTATTTATGCCATTAGGAAAACCTTCAGCTAAAATGGTATTTAGTGATGTGATAATTGAAATTCTTCAATGCCCCTCATTTATCTATTTATGTCGTTAGGAAAACCTTCAACTAAAATGGTATTTAGTTATGTTTATATCTAACTCCATTATTTTTAGAAGTGGGTGTTGCTAAAATAAATGAATTATAGGGCCCACACATGGCATCCAAAAAGACAAGAAGACTCTAGATTTAACACATGAGTTATAGGGCCCACACATGGCACCAAAAAATACGATTTTTTCTTTTATACATTATAAATGATGTATTTTAAAAACTATAATACTAGCCAATAGACATCAATCCAAACTTATTTCATGTATGGCATTGCTAAAATTTAAAAAAGATAAAAGAAATGTTACTATTATTAATGTTAAATGAATTAATATATAAGTCAAATATATATCTATTTCAAAAAGAAAAGAAAAAAATTACAAATATTCTTAAGCATGGAGATTCTTGTAAATAAACATTGTTGCAATACAATACAATGGGTGAATACCATGGCTTATCAATACCACTTGTCTACAAAATTATACCTCATTACATACATACAAATCTATATCTCATTGCATATGACACTTATTGAAATAACAACTTTTTTAAATAATAAGTTATATTAAAAAGAAAAAAAATTATAACTATGTGGAAATAAATCTCCATTTCTTATTTCATTTTATCCTAAAGTATTTAGCGAGAATTATAAATCCTTATTAAATAAAAATTCTAAAAATAAAAAAGACCTATTACCTAAATTACATATCAATGGTAAATGAATTTTTATTATATAAAGTAACATAGATTATATATCACTTATAAATTTTATATAAATGATTTTTTATTAAAAAATGTAACCTAAGAAAACAAATAGCACTTTGTACATGTACACCACCAAGGGATGGTGAGTTATCTTGTGGTCATATGTTACTCCAAGAAGTACCCCGCACCCCCCCGAAGCTCCTAGAGATCAGTACATCATACATGCCTCTCATCGTAGGGTATTTAAATGACACCAATTCATTCTCAGAAAGTCGAGAATTTGACCTTCCCTAGCAGCTTTGTTAGAATGTCGGTGACCTGTTCATCTGTATCGATATGTTCGAGCATTATAGCTCCCCGCTGCACCATATCTTGAATATAGTGGTACCTGATATCGATATGCTTGGAGCGATCATGAAATACAGGATTCTCTGATAAACGAACCCCATGCTGGTTGTCACATAGGATCACGATGGTATCCGATGTAAATCCAAATATCTCACTTGTTGGGTTGTGTTATATTCTTTCCATGTAGTTAACAGGGGGTTTGAGGGGTACCCGTAACCCCATTTTATGGGGTCTGGGGCAGTGCCACCTATGCCTTTGTGTAGACCGACCTATGGTTTTGTGCATGCTTTCTTGCACATGTTTTTTGGACGCAATGGCTTTCGGTCCATGGTATTGGATGCAATAGTTTTTGGTCTATGGTATTGGATACGATGGTTTTTGGTCCATGGTATTGGATGCTTTGTCATGTATAAATATGTATTATAACATTGAAAGGAACATAATGAAAAATCAAGATGGTAGTCTCGGTTTTGGAATCTAGTGGGGAAATCTTTGTGTATATGTGTTTTATGTGTTATGATCTTGTATTGTTTATTTTATGTGTTTTAGAATTCGTATGCAGGTAATTTCTATATTGGGTTAAAACCTACATTTAGTATCAGAGTTGTTTTGGCTTCAAGGGGATGCCTTTGTTGCTGAGGGGTTTCATTCGGGCCTATGGTAGACCCTGTTCAGTAGGAGATCTACGAGATCGATTCTGGTGGTGAAAGAAGAAGGTGAGTAGTGGAAAGACAGAGATCGAGAAATTTAATGGTCAGAGTTTTGAGTTGTGGAAACTCAAGATGGAGGATCTGTTGGTGGATAAAGACCAGTGGATCACGGTAGATCCGGGTTCTAAACCAAGGGGAGTGTCTAATGAAGAATGGAAGAAGTTGGATTGGAAGGAAAAGAGCACAATACAATTATGTGTCTTAGATTCATAATTGTTGAATGTATTAGGGGAAGCTATGATGAAGGCTTTGTGGGACAAGTTAGGGACTTTGTACCAATCTAAGTCTCTAGTGAATAAATTGTTCCTGCGGAAAACGTTGTATAACCTGAGGATGAAAGATGGAGACTTGGTGATAGAGCATCTGAATGCATTTAATACTATGGTAAGTCAGTTAGCATATGTTGATATTAAAATTTCAGATGAATATAAGTGCATTAGTTTGTTGTGTTCTCTACCAGAATCGTATGAAAGTCTGGTTATTGCAATAGGTAGCAATACAACTGCCTTGCATTTTGATGAAATAGTCTCATCCTTGCTGACAGAGGAGATGAGATGGAAAAATATGGAGAGGCAAAATGGTGATGCCTTGTCTGTACAAGGGCAGACCTAGAACAGAAACAAAAATAAGTCATCGAGTGGGAGATCTAAATCTAAAGGAAGATCTAAATCTCCAAGAACTTGTAAAGGTGGTGTACTGGAAATGTGGAAAGGAAGGGCACTACAAAAGGGACTGTAAATCTAAGCTCCTGACAAAGGAAAGGGATCTGATGATGCTCCTTTTGCAGAGGCGGAAACCACCTCAGATGAAGGTGGGGATGTGTACTTGGCTTCTTCAAGCACACATGTAGATCATGAGGCATGGTTGGTTGACTCAGGTGCATCCTTTCACTTCACTCCCTATAGACAATGGTTCTGTGAGTATGAGAAATATGATGGTGGTGATGTCTTCTTGGTGGATGACAGGAAGGCTAGAATCATTGGTCGTGGAAAAGTAAACTTGAAGTTGCAAGCTAGAAGGGATCAAACACTTCCAGGTGTTCTACATATTCCTGCATTAGCTAGAAATCTGATTTCTCTTAGCAAGTTGGATGATGCAGGTGTAAAAACAATGTTCGAGAAGGATACTTGCAAGATGGTTTAGGGAGCACTGGTATTGATGTGAGGAGTTCAGATTGAAACTCTGTACAAGCTGCAAGGTAGCATTTTTATTGATGGGTGCAATAGTTCTGTGGTTCCTGAAAGTGGAGCAAAACGTCTAGTGGTCTCTGTAGAGAAGACCATGCTGTGGCATCAAAGGCTAGGACATATTGGAGAAAAGGGCCTTCAGAGACTTTATGGTAAAGGTATGGTAGAAGGTATGAGTAATAGCTCTCTGGATTTTGACTTCTCTGAAAATTGTGTATATGGGAAGCAGAATCGACTGAGTTTCCCCTCTGGTAGTAATAGGGCAAAACAAATATTAGAATTTGTGCACAGTGATGTGTTTGGACCTGTGAAGGTTCCATCATTGGGTAAGTCTGTGTACTATGTATCATTTATAGATGAATTCTCAAGGAATACATGGATATATTTCCTTAAGAAGAAATCTGAAGTCTTTGATAGGTTTGAAGAATTTAAGGCTCTAGTGGAAAACCAGACAGAGAAGAATATAAAGGTGCTGAAGACAGATAACGGTGGAGAGTTTTGCAGTAAGGAATTTGAAGAATTTTGTAAGAAGTGTGGTATATCATGGCAGAAGACTACTCTATATACACCTTAGCAAAATGGAGTTGCAGAAAGAATGAATAAGACGTTGATGGAAAGGGCAAGAAGAATGCTTAGTGGTGCTGGGTTAGGACAAGAAGTCTAGGTAGAGGTGGTGGATACTGCATGTTACCTGGTCAACAGGTCACCTTCATCAGCATTGGAGGATAAGACTCCACAAGAAGTATGGACTACTAAGAAACCCTCTCTTTCACATCTAAGGATATTTGGATGTAATGCATATGTACATGTTCCAAAGGAGAAACGAACCAAGTTGGATAGTAAATCTGAAAAGTGCATCTTTATTGGGTATAAGGATGGTTTAAGGGTTATAAGCTTTGGAACCCAGTAACACGGAAGGGTGTGTACAGTCAAGATGTGGTGTTCAGAGAGGTGAAGGATGTTATTAAACATGAAGTCCAACCAAAGGAACCTGTGAAGATAGAGTTTGAACTAAAGGAGGAAGAATCAGACTCTGTAGCAGAGGAAGAATTAGAAGATGAAGAGCCACAAACTCTGGCTGTGAGAAGATCAATTCGAGAAAGAAGGCAGCGAGAAAGGTATAGTCCATCTGCTTTCTGTTCAAATTTTGCTTTGTCTGTTACTGATGATGATCCCAGAACTGTGAAGGAAGCAGTGGATTCAGAGGATGGAAAACTCTGGAAAGAGGCCATGGTTGATGAAATGGCATCTATGCACAAAAATGAGGCTTGGGATCTGGTGGAGTTGCCGGCTGGAAGGAAACCCATTGGCAGCAAATGGGTGTTCAAGAAGAAG
>APFE031498789.1:0-16758 GCA_000404065.3 Pinus taeda
GGAAGAGATAAGATCAATCACAACAATAATGGATTTGGCTTCATCACTTGGAAACTTCTATGGAATGGTGGAAAACTACTTCCCATTCAAGGAGATTCGAAGCCAAACCATCCTCACTTAATTTGGATTCAGTTGGTGAATGAGTTGGATAGAACTTTCGGAGGTTGATTGGTTCAAAACTTTGCCCAGAAAGGTTGGCGCGATTGCGACTCTGGGACAGAGCGCTAATGGCGCGCCCCTTTTATAGGATTTTCCCCATTGGCGCGGGCATAACACAGTGGGTCAGCGCTCATGTAAAAAGGGCTGTTTTTAAGGGCAAGGTGCAGGAGATGTCTTCAGGGCATATGCAACTCATGTTCAGAGGTGAATGATGCAAGTGGTTTCAAGTCTTGTCACTTCTCACAAAACCCGGAATGAGTCCTCCAAGATGTAGGAGAGGGGTAACAAGGACGGTGACAAACGGTGACAAATTACTGTATAACAAGAGCCAACCAGAAGGATGCATTTATCTCCTTTAATCAAATTTCAAGCGCCAACCTGATTGAGTCACCAATCTACAAAATATGCAAGCACCGACTTATTGTAGGCTTCAACCTAATTGAGGCACCAACCTATGAAATATACAAGAACCCACTTGTTTTAGGAAACAATCTGATTGAGGCACCCACCTCCTCAATCAATTTGTAAGCACTAACCTTAGAAAATAATAGTTGACCTCGAAAACACCCCACACTTACAATTCCAGCAATATTTGAAGTGAAATTTTGACACCACATATTTATACAATTGAATTGATATATAAAAGTAATCATAGTTGACCAAATTGGAGTTTGGTTCAATGGTTATATAATGGGGTTGACCCAATTATTTTTTTTCCATTTGTAAAATACTTGACTCGAATATAGTTAATCTGACGACATCAATGATGACACCGTTGGGGGGAAATCATTTTTTTCTGCCATCACATCATAAAATCCATGCTTAATTATCTAAGGGAAATTTGATGTTGATGCCATCATGCCATGTGTCACCCTCTGAGTGGTTCCACATGTCACTTAGAATGGTCCATTTGGCCATTCAAAAATGTCCATTTGTCACATGGCTTACAACCATATCACCTACTCAGTGATGTCACTGCACCCGTCGTACCAACTCATGTTGCTACTTCATCACAATCTAAGGTCCCCCACACATTCTTGAAATAGAAATTCACACATACTCTTGGGGCCACACTGTCGAGGATTAAGACTAATCCCCAATTATGGATACTTATGTGTGGTCGAGGATCAAAGCTAATTCTAAATTACGGTATCTTAAACATTAATTAAGCATCGTTGAGCTGATTTATTTAACCAACCTTATAATCCTGTCCTACCACCAATCTAATTCTCACAAATTGGCCAGGGTTGTAGAGCTAAGTTTGTGTTGTGTGTTTTCCCATCAATTGTCATCATGTTTGATATCCCATCTATTGAAATTCTAGATGATAGATTTTTTTTATCATGGTAATTACTTATGATTGATATTCATTCTTTTTATTATTATTTTTCTTGTTTAATTATGTCATTAAACAATCACACATTAGAATAGTATAGATAACATAATGCATGGGAGACAAGAGACATCAGAATTTAGGCTCCAATATAAGAAAAAATCGCATAAGGGGGAAAACCCAAAATCCTCTTTTTATAGAATCAAATCAAAGTGAGATATCCAAGACCTAAGACCAAGACCAAAAATTGCCACAAAGATCCAATTCAACCCTCCTCCAAGTCTCTTTCAATCAAGTTAAAGTCAATGTTGGTAAACGTTTTGAAATCTATTCAACTCTTGAAATTTTGGCCCCTGAAATTTTGACCTCTTGAAATTTCGGGCCTGCGGTACTTTAGAAAAATTCACACGTGTGAGTAGAATTAAGGAAAAGAACTCATCTTCTCTCTATCATTTGACTTTCCTCTATCTTGTTTGACTTCATTTGTTTTCTTCTTCTTCTTTCGAACAGAAATCAAAGTAACAATATGTGTGAATGAATGAGCTTCCAAAAGGTCAAGCTATCTTGTATTTATAGTTTTCTAGGAGGGTCGAATAATTGCCCCTATGGATGACTTGTCCCAAGAGGGACAACTTCGTCTTGTGGTTGATATTTTGAATTTTTTACTCAATACAAAATTATTTTTCTTTTTCTTTCAAAATTCCAAATGGGACTTTGACACAATTACAAATTATTTTGACTCACAATAAATTATTTGAATGTTTTTTACTCAATTGACCCTATAAGCATGAAGAACATGCTTTGACTAATAATAATAATAATAAATATAATCAATGATACATGTTACATTTTATTACATTATTAAGACTAACATTAGTTACATTTTCAATAATCCCTCTTAACTAGGGAGGTATTCATAATGACACAATACGATAATCTCAAATTGAAATATTAGTATAAGAAAGGATTCAAATTTATAAGCATCAACCTAGCCAACATTGTCAAAAATAAAAGGCTTTGATTAATAAACTTTATCTCTCCACTAAACTAGAGCACAATGTTGAAAGGCATAAATTTGGACACCATTGCTTCTCTAAGCATATATCCCATTTTGATGTTCACCAAGTATGTCCTCACATGACTATTATTTTCTTGGATACACATCCTCAAATAATATACGTCCTCAAGACTTTTCTAATCTTGGATACAAATCCTCAAAGAATATCCGTCCCAAATGCTTATCCAATCCACCTTTCTCCTTACCAGTGCCTTCACTAGGCTTACAGTTGTTAGTCCTAGCTATAGTGCATGACACATGGAGAATACAATGTCCATCATTAATCCCTCTCAACCAACGAGGATATCCTCACTTCCTCTCAAACAAGGATAAATCACCATAATCCTAAGTGTGTCTAAAAAAAACTCATTAATGAATCTACTACCTTTTCTTTTGTAGAGATATGTTTTTAGTTTCTTAGCTTGTATCTGCATTACATCATAACAAGATTCGACCTTCCTTATTTTTGAAAATATGCATATTGAATCCAAGGTTCACCAATTAATTCATCAAGCACTTTATGGAGCTATAATTCTTCACAACTTATTAAACAAGCCTTCACATCTTCTTTCTTCGTACTTGCAACAGAATTTTGCTCCACGTTCTTCCAATAAATCATATCAGCTCCAATCATCAGAGGTATCTCGATCAACATCAATATTTTCAACTCAATCAATGTGTTCTTGAACCAATCATAGATCCCTCACATTTGAAGTGGGTGAACTTCTTCTTTGTGTTGCCATCTAATTGAATTCTTCTTTCTCCTTCTTAATCTTCTTGCCTTGCCATGTTCTTCCAATTCATGTTTTTTCCTAATCAAGCTTAGATAGATCTTGTATTGACCTGCAATCTTTATTAGAAAACAATGAAAGAACAAAATGGAAAAGTAAAAATATAATAGCAATAGTAGTAATCAAGGACATGTAGAGTACTTATCTTTTTGAAGAATGTTAGCTCCCTCTTAATCTCAGATCTTGTTCAGAAATCTTGTTCTTATAACATAATGTCATCCCTATCATTCTCAAGAACTAGGTTTTCATTTTTATAGGAGAAACAATTAGTTAGGGTTTTTAATCCTAGGATTTTATAATTCAAATCCTAGATTCTCTAAATCCTTCGCTATTTTCCTTTTAAGAATTGCAAATTATACAAGCATACTAAAAATTTAGTTGCAAAAACCCTAGAAATGTTTATTTACAATCCTTTTATGAGATGGAGTTCATTTCATTTCCTAATCACTTAACTAGTCTTCATATGCAATGAAAATAATTTGTATCTTGACATATCAACAATCTCTCATATATCTACACAGACCACTTTCCTAACACATTTATATTTTTTAAGGGATTGTTAGCTTAACCATGACCTAAAAGACTTAATATTATATGTACTATTATTGGAATAGGTCATTAGTTGCAAAGATTATACGTACCTCTTTTAACATTACTTGTACATCATTGTAGTTCTTTTTTCATATAGATCTAGTCCAAAGATTGTTTAACTTTGCATTATTTATCCTTCAATAAAGGTATCGTAAACCTTCGGTGTTCCGACTAGAATACAAACCACAAAAGTTTCTTTGAGCTTCTAGCATACTTCATAGATAGCTTGGATTCATATATGTAGTAGGTCTTTATTTTATGTATTTTATGTAGTCTCAGTAACATAGTTGCTTGAAGAAGCTTCATAACACTTCATATATCTTGTCACGACTTTTTCATAGAGTTCTCAAAGTCTTATCCTATAATTTTGGTTTCTTCCTTCTAGTGAGCCAAACCAGAATGTAATAGGTATTTTATTTGTAAATAGAAATGTTCCTTAGGTCCTCGTATATAGTTCCAAAGAAACACATATAGTGCTACAAATCTTCTCTCAAGCTTCCATGCTCATTCTAGCTACAAATTCAGACGTCTCCATCTTATTTGGATGATTTGATTGCCAAATCTATTCTTCCGTTACTCACATGAATTCACAAGAGATGTCAATATGAATTGTCATTATTGTCATAGAAAAGTGTCGTAGAAGGATGAGATGTTATGTGTGATATGTGTTGTGTTTTAGTGTCATTATGGATGCTTGTTCTTGTAGCTTTCACTAATACATATTTGTCTCCTTTTAACATGCATTATTAGAGTTATTTTTTCTCATGTGGCTTGCATCATTGCAGAGATAATAGTCATTATTGTATGGTCTATATACTTTTGAAATTTTTTAATGTTATTATTGTCATGCTTGTTATAATGAATTGTCATATATATAATATATATATATATATATATATATATATATATATATATATATATATATATATATATATGTATGTATGTTGTATGTATGTATGTATGTAATGTATGTATGTATGTATGTATAATGAACTTCTTCTTTTTCTTAAGAGAGGATACTTAGATTCCTACTAGTCTTTATGTAATTTATTTAGATTGTACTTTAGTGATATATGATTCATATGACATGAATACGTTTTTTTTGTGTTTGCTCTTGACAATAGAGGTTTTGAACTTTCTTTTATAGGAATTGGTCTATAGGGTTCAACCTAATCATCTTTCTTAAAAACCATAAAATAAAATGGATACCTTTGATGTCGAGAAGAATTTTGAATGACAAAAAAGATACAAACCTCTTGTAGTAGCCTTAATTTCATACTTTCCTCAGAGTTATAGAAATTGGAGAAAGAGTTTATGTCCCAAAGATATGTCACAGAGCTTGTATCAAGCCACCATCGAGTTTTGGATTGATTCAAAGTTTCGGACTGCAAACATAGGTCATAGAGTATCACCACAGTAAGGTTCATATTAGTCATAGGTTTAGGTTATTTTTTTTGTAAACACATCCCTATTCTTGGTATAGAACTTTAGGAAATTCAAAATATGTTGCTTCAAATGTCTCAGAGAATTGCCATAGAACTTGCGTAATGATATTGCCTCAGATAAGTATCATAGGTGTTGATCCAAGTTGCAAAAGAATAATTTCATAGGTATATATTTTCATGCCACAATATACTAGGGTCCTCGCATTCCTTCCAAATTGTGTCATATTCTTGTTTTGTCACATGCCATAACTCTTTTTTTGCCTTAGTTCATTACATTTATCATAGGTACATCATAGAAGGATCTATCATATAATTATGCCATAGAGAAATTGTCATCTTAGAGAGACTATCTACATCACACAGAGATATTGTAGCTCACATTTCAGAGAGAGATGCATCACATAAAACTTCATATCATAGACAGAGATATCTCTCCATAGAAAAAAATTGTCACAACCACAAAGACTTGTATTACATATAAAAAAAAAATCATTAGATATATATATATGTGTGTGTGTGTGTGTGTGTGTGTGTCAAAACTTGTATTATGTACAGGAAAAAACTTGGTGTCATCCTACAACTAACATTTTGATTCAACTCTGATGTCTTATAACTGTTGCTTGCTTCCTTCAAATCAATGCAACAATTTTACACTAGAGGATTTGGATAAGTACTTTAGACCTATATCAAGATCAAAATTATTACATCTCTCAAGATGCAGTAGGCTTCAATATGAGAGAGAGGACTATATTGCTTCTTCGATTTTCCTTAGCTTTGATTCCATGTTGTAATTCTATTAGATGATAGAATTTATTATCATGGTAATTACATGTGACTGATATGCAGTATTTTTATTATTTATTTATTTCATCGAGCAATTACACATTAGTATAATATAGAGAACATAATGCACACGATACAAGAGATACCAGAAATTAATCTCCAAGCCAGGGAAAAACCCCACAAGGGGGGAAACCCAAAAATCCTCTTCTTATAGAATGAGTTCAAAGTGAGATATCAAAGACCAAGACCAAGACCAAAAAATTCCAGAAAGATCCAATTCAAATCTCCTCCAAGTGTCCTCCAATAAATTCAAAGGAAACATGGCCAACATTCTGAAATATGGTGAACTCCTAAAATTTTGGCGTCCTAAAATTTTTGTCCCTAAAATTTTGCCACTGAAATTTCAGCCTCTTGAAAATTTGAGCCCTAAAATCTCAAGCCTGTAGTACCTCATAAAAATTTGCATATGTGAGCAGAACTAGGGCAAAAAACTCATCTTCTCTCTCTCCTTTGACTTTGGTTGTTTTCTTCTTATTGTCTTGTGTGTGAATGAAAGAGATTCCAAGAGGTCGAACTATCTTATATTTATAGATTTCCCTAGGGCTGACTTGTCCAAGGAGGGCCAACTTGGTATTGTGGTTAATATTTTGACATTTTGACTCAGTAGAATTTTCTTTTTCTTTTTCTTTCAAAAGTCCAAATGGCACTTTGACTCAATTACAAATTATTTTGACTTAGAATAAATTCTTTTCTCTTTTTGACTCAATTAACCCTATAAGCATGAAGAACATGTTTTGACTAGAAATAAAAATAATAAATATAATCAATGATAAATGTTACATTTTATTACATTATGAATACTGATAGTAGTTACATTTTCAACAATCATCAAAATTGTGTGCTTAACTATCCAAGGGCACTATGGTGCTGATGTCATTATGCCACGTGTCACCCTCTAAGTGGTGCCACATGTCACTCAAAAATGGCCTAGTTGGGCATTCGAAAATGCCCATGTGTCATTCCATGTGTCACATGACATACAACCATGTCACCTGCTTAATGACCTCACTGCCACATGTCATGCCAACTCATATTTCCACTTCATCATGATCTAAGGTCCCCAACCCATTCTAGAAATATAAATTAACACATAGTCATGGGGCCATGTTGTCAAGGATTAAGACTAAAACCTAATAAGGGATACTTAAGCATGGCTATGGATTTAAGATAGTTCATAATTAGGGTATATTAAACCTTAATTAAGCATCCCTGATCTTGTTTTTTTAACCATCCTTGTAGGCTAATCTAGTGCTTCCACCAATCTAATTTTCTCAAACTGGTCAATATTGCACTATGGATTTTCCCTTCGATTGTCAACATGTTTGATGTTTGATCCTTGGGTCTCTATGAAAAATTAGTTTTCCAAACTTCTCAAATCATCAAGGGTTGTAGAGTTAACTTCATGTGATTTCACTCTCCACGTCAGCTTGTCACGCTATCTTCATCCTTTTTTCCTTACCACATATCGTCACATCATCTTTTCCATGTTGGTCAGCACCTATCACATTCAAATTACTTTTCCTACATCAAGCCTATGCTATGTTGGAAATTGATTGATTTACCACTGTCGATCAAGGGATAAGAATCATTCCAAGGCCCCCATTCCTGTACGATGGTTAACAAAGGGGGGATTTGACTTTTTTCACTTATGCGACTAAACACCTTTCAATTTTACAAGAGCACTAACAACATCATGCCATTTTGTTATATCGAACAATCGAGGTTCATCCCACCTCATTTTTGAAATATGTAACTAGGTTCGGTACTCATAATGACATATTTAATGTTGATTTTACGTATTCAATGAAAAGATAAAAATAAATTCAATATTATTATTATTGAAGCATGGGTTTCATGCTCAAGGGAAATTTATTTTAGGTCAAGCTCCCATTGAGAGCTTCTAGGATTTGTCATTGAGCCTATAAAGTCAAAAGAGTCATTTTCATGTATGAATAATCCTTCTCGGCATGTTACAAATTATAAGAAAAAATATTTGAGTCAAAGTTAAAGTCAAATACCCCTCCAAGGCCTTGTCAAATGAAAAATATCAAGTCGGCCTACAAAGGAGTAGTCAACCTATCTAGAAGTACATGTCAACCTATTGGACAATTTGAGAAGCCTATATAAAATATCAGCCATCCTCATTCAAGAACTCACTCTATCATGCAACAAGAAGTTAGAAGAAGGGAAAGAAAGAAGACCTAAAAAGAGGGAAGGAAAGGAGATCAAAGAGAAGAATAAAATCGAAGTAATTATGTTTTGTTTTTCAATATTCCTCCACACATGTGAGGTAAATTAGGGCATACATATGTTGCAGGAAGACCAAATTGAATACCTCAAAGAAGCTTAACCATAACATGTAAAGGGTCCCTCTTGCAAGCCTAAAATACATGAAGACAAACCTAAGGAAATAGAAGAATAAAAGAGGATTGTTTCTCCATAATATCACTCACACGTTTGTGATAGGGTTTCTACAGGAAGGTTGAGTTGCAGTCATAAAGTTGCAAGTCTAAAAAAGAGGTCAAAGAAGAATTTTTTGCCACTAGAAATCAAGTTTAACTAAGGCTAACTCTATTTAAGGAGAAGCTCATTAGGGAGAGGCATTTACTTGGTCTTGGAGGGGTTTTAGGTCAAGGGTCTAGATATTGGAGTTCATCAATTGAAGATTCTATATGAAGAAAAATACGTTGGGTTTTCCTCTCAAGCTTGGAGAGGTTTCGGCCCTGGATGATAACCTATATCTTATGTCCTTTGTCTCAATGTTATTTATAGTTTGGTAGTTGTTTGATGAATAAGAACAAACAATAATTATCAATAAATAAGAAATTAAGAAAATTAAAATTTCATCACAAACAGTTATCATTGCAAGAGAAATCACCTCATCTTTCTGTCCTAGATTTCTCAACATGGTTTCAGAGCTAAGGTAACAAGTCAAGGAAGGGAAACTCAACAAGGGACACTCAAACTCTAAAATATCAAAGTTCTAGAAGGATATCAAGCGGATAAAGGAATCAAGAAGATCCCCTCATCTCCAAGGCATTTTGAAGACAAAGTATACATCATCATCTTTAAGGAAGTGTCAAAACCCTAGATCGATTAGAGAAGAAGTCCACAGTTAAAGAATTCTTGGTATCCTCGCTCAAATCATCATCATTAGGAAGGAGACCTAAAAACATCCTAACCCTACTTGAAATAAATAAATCATCAAATCAAATCATGTTGAATTATACTTATCCAAGGGAAGTAGGAAGAAATGATTTATTGGCATCGTCAAAGAACTCAAGTTGATCTCCCTCCCTTTGAAGTCAAGGATCACTTTTGAAGAAAACCATCTTCATTAAGAAGAATTTTTCTATTATCTATATCATCATCAAATTCAAGAAGGCATCAGGTTGAAGGAGCATCTTCACAAGTAAGTAGACTTATGTATACATCTAAATTTATCAAAATGTCTTTTTTCAAGGAAAGCAGTGAACTAGTTGGGGCTTCAAATTTTCTTGCATGGAAGAAAAGGACAAATATGAACCTCATAGAAAATGAGGTCATGGAACATGTTAAGGGCTCAATCACCAAATCTCAAAAGGAATATGCTCAAGCACTTGCAAGTTATATTAAAGGGGAATTAAGGGCTCAAATTATTCTCATAGAATCCATCAAGGATCCCCTCATTCTCTATGTATCAAAACTAGAATCATCATAAGAAATATATGACAAACTTGTAGAATTTTTCTCTGTAAGCACTACAGGAGAAGTAATATCATTAAGGAAATAACTATACAATATTAATATATCAAAATAAGAAGGAATAGTGTCATACTTTATGAGGGTATATGAAATAAGAGATCAACTATAAGAATTGGGAGAGATAATGTCTGACAAAGAGATGACTACCATAGTGCTCAAGGAACTACTGGAGGAATGGGGAAACTTCACATCAAGTATCTATGGGAAGAAGTAATATACTCCTTTCAATGTTCTATGGTCACTAGGAAAAATTGAAGAAACCAAGTTGAAGGAAAAATCTGATGTATTTTCAAATGAACAAACTCAAGCATATGCTACTATGGCAAAAAGAAAAGGGAATTTTGGGAAATTTGGTCCTCGGAAAAGAAGGAAGAATATGGAAAATTTTCAACGCTACATAAGTCAAGAACATGGGCACTACAAGAGATATTTTCCTAAACTCAAGAAGGACAAAAAAAAATAAGAGAAGAATCCCATATCACTGAAGAAGTAAAAGAAGTTGAAAAGAAGAAATCCAAGGAGGAAGTAAAATATCTCTACTATGATTGAGATAATCTTCCTCACCTAGTTATTTTCAAGTTTTTGTTTCAAGCTTTATTTTGTAAAGTATAAGCTATCATGGTAGGAAACATTAGAAACATGATAGGATGCATCATGTTAGGAGATGGCATCAAGAAAGCATACGATTGAAGCAAGAGCTCCTAACATCATCATAAGAATCTTGAAAGGTAGCTGAATTGGAAATATATAGCAATTGAAGGAAGTATCTCTCGATAACCTCATTGAAATCATAAGTAGTACTTATGGAGAGAATAAATTCATTTGATGTATAGCTCATCATACATCATTCAAAATGAGCATTTGCAGGATGAGGATGATCAAAATCCTCTATTGGAATCTTCATTGGAAGGTTCACATACTATAAGGTATGATGATGGTATGATGTCAACAGAAGTGAATCAGGTCAAGGGATTGAATTTCTTTCAATCAAGGAAGTTGTTGAAGGAAGTCTAGATAACCAAAAGAAAGAGATGAGGTATGTATGCTTGTATTTTTCATGTCATATGGTTGCAACTATCATGAATGAGTCGTCTACCTCAAAAGAATGATCAAAAGAAAGGATATCCTCCTTTGAAAGGATTCACGATGGGATGGTTCACACATTGAATAGATGAAATCAACATAATATGTCCTCATATGAAATATTAGGTGGATGAAAAAGTTGAAGGAACTATGATTGGAAGTTCCTGGGAGGAAATGTGTGAATAAAGAAAGGAAGAGATCATGAAAAATGCAACGATGGAGAAGGATGTCAGCATATAAGGACTAAAGGATTTGATTATGATATCTCCATGGGAAAGATATGAAGATCTTGATAAAGTATGAAAAAGAAAGAGACCCTTGACGTTGTATATATTTTTGGAGATGTGTCAATATATATGTAGGATGTTGATGCAAACAAGGAGATGCCATGATGAAGGATCATCACAAAGGTATTTTTGATTTAATGTTCATGTTATATTTTTGAACAATATCTGGATGGGCTAATGAAAGGTTACCAAAGGAAGAGTTGTAGATGTCATCTAAAACTGACACTCATGTGGTAGGATGAAAGATTCTAAAGGAAACATGATGTGAATAAGGTAGCAAGGTATAAAGGAAAGGCCATATATGGACTAATGGATCACTTTCCAATGAAATAAAAGATGAAATGACTGACATGATTCATGAATGAAAGTGATGGATGTTCGTTCCCTATGAAGAAGTCCCAAAAAGATGAAGATTCCTTAATAAAGAAAAAAAAGTTCATGGCATTGAAAGGAGGAGCTCTTCAAGCAGTTAGTTGTCACAAGATCTCCACCTAACGAGATACTGGAAGGAAGTCCCTAGTTAAGAACAAGATTGGTCAAGTCCCTAATTAAGAGGGAGATTGGGTACATTACTTTGATGGGAATGGGTATATTCCTTCATTGGAATGGGCATATCCTCCCTAATTGAGAGGGAGAGATAGACACATCATTCTTGCTTCACCTGGGAAGATAGAGTGGGGGATTAGGTAAGCATATGACATCTAATACTCTTTGAGGATGTGGTAGGGAATCCAAGGTGAGAGTAGTCATAAAGGACCAATATTCTTTGAGGACTGGGAATCCAAGAAAAGAATAGTCTTGGTGGAACATACTCTGAGAGAACCTAGGTGGGGTATGTTCCGATAGAGACAATGATGAGGATGTCTATAAATCATTGGTCTTGCCAATTTTGAGCTCTATTATTATGGAGAGATAGATATTTTGTTCAAGGTCTTACTATGTAACAATGTTGGATGATATGATGCTAAATAGATGGGTTACCGACCTAACTCTTCTTATGAGAATTATTCAGATTGAGAATGTCCAAGTACCTTGTATGGATTATGAATACCTCGATAGTTAAGAGGAAGTGTTGAAATATGTAACTAGGTTTGGTATTGATAATGGCATATGTAATGTTGATTTTATGTATTCAATGAAAAGAGAAAATAAATTTATTATTATTGTTCTTGAGGCATGGGTATCATGCTCAAGGGAGATTTATTTTAGGTCAAGCTCCCATTGAGAGATTTTAGGATTTTTCATTGACTCTGTAAAGTCAAAAGAGTCATTCTCATGTATGAATAACCCTTCTTGGGCATGTTACAAATTTTATGAAAAAATTAGTTGAGTCAAAGTTAACTAAAATACCCCTCCAAGACCTTTTCAAATGAAAAATATCAAGTCTAACTACATAGGAACAGTCGACCTATCTAGAAGGACATGTCAACCTATTGGAAAAGTTGATAAGCCTATATAAAATAGCACTCAGCCTCATTCAAGCACTCATTCCCTCATGCAACAAGAATTTCGAAGAAGGGCAAGAAATAATACCTAAAAAGAGCGAAGTGAAGGAGATCCAAGAAAAGAAGAAATTGAAGTAATTTTTTTATGTTTTGGGAAATATTCCTCCACACATGAAAGATAAATTAGGGCTTACATCTGTTGCAGGAAGACCAAATTGGAAACCTCAAAGAAGCTGAAACATAGTATATAAAGGGTCTCTCTTGCAACATGAAAATACAAAAAGACAAAACTAAGGCAAGCGAAGAAGAAAAGAGGATTTTTTATCCATAATCTCACTCATGTGTGTGGCCTAGGGATTCTACAGGAAGGTCAAGTTGAATTCATAAAGTTGTAGGTCCAAAAAAGAGGTCGAAGAATACATTGTTTCCACTAGAAATAAAGTTTGACTAAGGTTGACTCTATTGAAGGAGAATCTCATCAAGGAGAGGCATTCTCTTGGAGGGGTTTTAGGTCAAGGTTCTAGGTATTGGAGTTCATCAGTTGAATATTCTATATGAAGAAAAAAAATTTGGGTTTTCCTCTCAAGCTTGGAGAGGTTTTGGCCTTGCCTAATAGCCTATATCTTGTGTCCTTTGTCTCACTATTCTTTATAGTTTGACAGTTGTTTAATGAAGAAGAACACATAATAATGATAAAGCAAATAATAACCTAGATAAGAAAAGTAAAATTACATCACAAATAGTTATCATTGCAATAGAAATTACCTCATATCTTTGCCCTAGATTTCTCAAACCTCGAACCACTTCCTTTCGATGATTAATGAAGTGTGGGGGTCCGAATTTTATCGTTTTGTGCATCTGGAACTAAGAGGAGCTTGGACCCTATCAAAAATTTACCCTCACTTATCTCTTCACTCTGTTGAAGTTAGACTAAGTGTCATATACCATTGGAAAGCTCTTAGAGAGGGATATCCAACCAATCCTTTTACATGCTCATTTGATCAGCATAACCTCAGCATATGCTTAACAAAATCAAGGCATTCTCAGGCTTCTATACGTACTTTGAATCAAGGAAAACAAACTAGTGAAGATACCTCACCCAACTGTTAACAATGTTAACAAAGTCATAAGATCCAAAAATTCCTATGGTAGCCCCATTAGCAAAGAAAGGTATGTGTCACATAAGTAGGAAGAAAACTTGTAAAGGGTTCAAAATGACAATAGAAATAGGAAACTTTCAAATAGATGATGTCATGTTAGAATTGGGTTCTAATTTGAACATATTTTCAAAGAAAAATTAGGAACCGATGGGTATGAAAAAACTGGTTCTATTACCTATTCAAATTCAACTCATGAATTAGTGAAGGAAATACCCTATTGAAAAATTGGAGAACGTATAAGTAAATGTGGAAGGGGTGAAAATAAAAGTAGATTTTCTAGTCATTAAAATCATGGATGAATTTAACCCCTACCTGATGTCGTTAAGTATTGATTAGGCATTTGGTAACAACGTTATCATGAACCTCAAGCAGAGGAAAATGTAATTTTAGATACATGCATTGCATCTTATCTCCCCTTTGAATGCAACTGGAGGAGAAAGGTACATCGAACCAATAAACAATGATACACACAACTTTGTGATTGAGAATATCTACCACATTTCCAACCACAAGGAGGACTATGTTAACTCAATGGCCCATGGGAAGTTGAGTCGGAGGAGTACATATTCATATAACATGGACTTATATGAAGCACCAACCAATGACAAACCAAGTTATATGAGGTATCAACTTAGTGATTTACAAGAATCACAAGGGTTGTGCACTAGATAGGAGCCAAAGTACGAAACATCCTTAAGTTCGATGGGATATAACTGGTAGATGCATTCCTAAAACTAATGGAGGACACCATATCTAAGGCTTATAACATTTTCACTATGGATGCAATGCTTAAACACACTCTTGCCCGATGGTGGAAATCACAACAAGATCAATTAAGTGAATAGGCACCAATATTGGAGTGCATTCAAGTAAGCTTCAATCCTTCTAAGTACCTTAATTTAGAAAATAGGTATAAGGGGATGAAATATCCATACGAAAACATGGTTCTATGAACAAAGGTGGATATATATGGTTCACAAGTTTTTCCATATAATTTATTTGGTCCCAAGAAGTTTATATATCCAAGAGAAAACAAGGTTCACATGTTTGTCCATACAAGGGATTGGGTTTCACAGTTCACAAGTTTTCCCAATGGGTCCACAAGTTTCTCCATACAAAGGATTTGGTCTCAAGAATAGTGAACATCCAAGAGAAAATGAGGTGTCAAACAAAATACTAGGAGATATTGAGTTCCCACTTATACACCATGTTCAACTTTAGATCTAATGACACAACCCTAGAGCATGTGTTACTACACATAAATAAGTTTATTTTTTATTAACATTTAATTGAGACTAAACAGAAGTTTGTATGTGTGCATCATAGGTAGCTTGATAATTTGAACCAGTTGGCCCACTATTGGAAGTTACAAAAATAACCAGGGTTCAAATGATGACCATAGAGAACTGTGTATTAAGGATACTATGGGAGAACACATTATTCAAGAAAAGGATTCTAGTAACACCACACCTAGATAATCTTGACCATTAAAATCCAAGAAATACAACACCAACACTGAATATGCTCCAAATATGGAAACCATTGGATATTACTAGGAACTGGAGATAATCACCCAAGTAGTGGATTTACTTAAAGAATATGAAGATATCTTTCAAAAAAGTTTTTGGAAAAATGAAGAGGACTATAGATTCCTTAGGAGAACTGAAAAATCAATTGTGGCCCAATGTCAAGCTTATTAAGAAGTTATTTTGTCATATTAACACCAAATACAAAGAAAATGTGTGCAAATAATTAAATCACATGCTAGATGTTGGAATTATCTTTCTCGTTAATGTGTCCAAGTGGATTAACCCTACAGTTATGTATGGTGAGAATGGAGACATTTTCATGAGTGTATTTATAAGGAAAGAATGCCACATGCATTCACAATCCATTACCGACACCATTTGTCAATGAGGTCATGGAAAATGTCAATCATAAGGAAGCATGTTCCTTCATCGTTGGATTTTTTTAGACACCACCAGATTAATATTGAAGAGGAGGATAGAACTAAAACTATGTTTGCAACATAGTGGGACTCCTATGCATATATATTCCATAACGGATCTCCTTTGCATATACAATCATATCATTCAACTTAAAGAATGTGCCAATGAGCTTCTTTAGGATTGTCATTACAACTTCAGAGAGTTATCCATAAGTTTTTGGAGGTTTACTTGGACAAATAGATTGTAGTTATCTTATTGAAAGGTTATATCCAGTTACTCAAGTTGATGTTAGATTAATGTAGATAACTAAAGATCTTATTGAAAATTGAGAAGTATACTTTCTACACTCCATTTGGAACTTTGCTAGGCCATATTGTCTGGAAGGTTTTCTATCCTACCCTACAAAAATTGTAGCCAATATGGATATGTTGGCTTCTACTTTGATTAGAGAGTTGCATGCCCCTTTGGACCACATGGGGTAATATAAGACATTTATCCAAGATTATGTCAAGATTGTTGCACCAATGTAAAAGCTACTATGCAATTACATGAAGTACCATTGGACGCAACATTGTCAAAAGCATTATACATTCTTAATGATAAGTCAGTTATAATGTTGATTATGATCTTCCAAGACTAAATGAATTTCCATGTACATGTATATGACTTATTTATTATCTCAAGTGTTGTTTTCACTCAACCTAAAAAGATGACATTAATCATCATTAAAAAAAATTTGCAACAAAAATAAATATTTTAACAATTATAAAATAATAAATCATGTGTACTACATCAACATTGCATATGCCATATCACTTTGCTTAATATCAAATTATGATATGAAAATTGAAAATAATTATTATAAATTTAA